>CM076574.1:1420402402-1420613435 GCA_034641835.2 Pinus albicaulis | reverse complement strand
TGATAACGATGATGACAACCTACTTGATGAAATGAGATTTTTGGCTATATGATGCAGAGTGTTGTCCTTGATGGCAACCTACTTGATAACGATGATGACAACCTACTTGATGAGTTAAGAGGGAGATTGTTGGCAATGTGATACAATGTATTGACTTTGATGGAACATGTTTGATGAAGTTGTTCGTGATGGAAACTGACTTGATGAGTTGTTAATAATGTAAATCTGATGTCTCTACAGATCAGTTCAGAAGCAGCAGAAGAAAGGAATTCAGAAAGTGCCAGAAAAATGATAAATATGATGTGTCACAAAGCATACGTGGGTTCGTTAAGGCGAAGTAGCGTATGCACGCGGAAAAGTACGTGCCAAGTCGCGTATGCCCTTTTGCGCTCCAGATTTAGAATACCAAGGGGTGTTACCATGGTATTGACCCATTGTATTGAGTGCTTGATTATCTATTTGATCCCGTCCAGGAATACCATCGGAAGTGGTGTGGTTTTGGCTCATGGTATTGATAAAGGCTAAACCTATATAAGGAGAAGAAGATCATTGTGCAAGGGTGTGCATGAGTAAGGGTTGTGAATGAATAAATCTCTCTAAGGAATATCTGCATGGATGAACTCTGTTCTTGATTGATAGATCTGAATCTATGATGCACCTATGAAGAAAATGATGAAGAGGGATCTCTAGATTTGAAATGTATATGTATTTCCTAGATCTATTCATGGAATATTTAGATCTGAGATGAGGCGAAATACTCTCTGAAGTGAAGGATGAAATCTGAGTTGTCTATATGATCTGAAGAGCTGCATAGTACTGAAAAGTTACAAATGTATGCGCAGGTTCGCTTCAGTAAAAGCGTGTGTATACGCATGTCTGCTTAAGGAAAAGCGCGTATGAGCAGATAGGGTTTTCTGAAGAATGCACAGAAGTATACGCGGGTTGGTCTGCATGAAGGCGTGTACACATGTAGGTTCAGTGAAGTAAAAGCACGTATGGAATCTAGGGTTTGCTGAAGTAAGTGGAATGAAATGTCTGATCTGTTTTGTTGTTTTACTGATATCTGTCAATGATGTAGTCATACAGAACTGGGTTGTTTGAATGATGAATATGCTGCTATATTAATTGAAGATCAAGTCGTTGGTTGATTAGTTGATGGTACAATGAATGAATTGATGAGGTTATGAGTTTCAGTTTGATGTATGATGAGCTTAAATGTGTGGAGTGGGTCCAGTCTGAAATTATGATGAAAAGTGGCCTACAAGTTGTGTTGTATGGAAGCTATTGGATCCAGTATGAAAATTGATGAAACGTGGTCCGCAGAGGTGCTGAAGGTCGAAGCCTTTAGTGAGGGGGTTGTAGCTCCCTTCCAATGGTAGTTGGTAAACGTGTGCAGGGGGTAGTGGCTCCCTTCCAGGAGAGGCTGGTAAATGAGAGCTGGGGGTAGTGGCTCCCTTCCAGGAGAGGCTGGTAAAAGAGAGCAGGGGGTTGTAGCTCCCTTCCAGGAGAGGCTGGTAAACGAGAGAAGGTTGTAGCCTTCTACAGGTGGGTGCCTGCGTGCTGGTATGAGTCTGCGCCAGTACATGGTTGTACAATGTTTTCTTTATAATAAAATATTGAAGACTGAGACGACGGCAGCGGTGGTTTTCTCCCGACTTGGGTTTCCACCTTAAATCCTGGTGTTCATGTGTGTTGTTTATGTGTGATAGTTTATTCTGTTATTACTGCACATGCTTACTGAACATCTGATGAATAAATGATGCATAGATCTAAGTAAAGAATTAAGCACATAATAAGATCTCTGTATATACGCAAGTTTTATGAAGGATATCCGCGTGTATACGCGAGTTGGTTTCAGGAAAGTCGCGTATGGGTTTTAAAGGAAGAAAAAGTATAAAGTTTTGAGTATGCCCTAAATACTGATTCACCCCCCCCTCTTAGTATTTTTCCCAACAATTGGTATCAGAGGAGGTTCTTCTACAGAAGCTTGATCGCTTGAAGGAGATCCGTCGCAATGGGAAGTTATGAAGGAGTATTGTCTCTAAAGCCACCTCTATTCAATGGAAGTAATCTGTTATTCTGGAAGATACGAACAAAAGCATATTTGCAAAGTCTTGGTGCAGAAGTATGGGCAATCATGGAAGAAGGTTATCAGTATCTGACAATCATTCCTACTGATGCAGCAGAAAGGAAGAAATATGAAATCAATGCCAAAGCAGTAAATGTTTTATTAGGAAGCATGTTTGAACCAGAATTTGCTAAAGTGATGCAGCTAAATTCAGCAAAAGAAATATGGGACAAAATCATTCTGAGCTATAAAGGAGATACAAAGGTGAAAAGTGCAAAACTCCAGACTCTCAGAATTGAATATGAAAATTTAAGGATGCATAATGATGAGAGTATTGCCAGTTTCTTCTTACATCTAGATGATATTGTAAATCAAATGAGAAACTTGGGTGAAACCATAACCAATACTACTCTGGTGGAAAAAGTCTTAAGATCTTTGACTTCAAAATTTGAATCTAAAGTATCAACTATTGAAGAAAGGCAAGATCTGCAAACTCTTACTATTGTTCAATTACATGGTATCCCGACTGCTTTTGAAATGTGACAAGGAGGTCCCTCTCAAATCAAAGAAGCTGCTTTTCAGGTATGTGAAAAAGGAAAAGAAAAGGAAGTTGTCAAGGAATCAAGTTATATATCAGAATAAGAAGAAGCAAATTTTGTAAGGAGACTCCAACCAAGTACTGGAATATTCAAAGGTAAGCTTCCTTTCAAGTGTTTTACTTGTGGAAGAGTTGGTCATTATGCTGCTAAATGTCCTTATGAAGAAAATCATGATAAAGGGAAACAATTTGAAAAGAGAAAGATTTATTATACAAATGAAGATAATGATGAAGATGAAGAAGATTCTGACTAATATCTACAAGTGCTCATGGCAAAGAAGCAAAAGAATAAGGCTCCTCAAAGAAAGGAGATACCTCAGAAAACATGTGCTGCAGAAAATGAAGAAGAGGAAACAAGTATTGATTGTTGTTCTTGTGATTCACCTTCTTGTGCATGCAATGATGAAGATATTGAAAGTGACAGTATAAGTCTAGAAGAAAATCTCAAAATCAATGATGAAAGTAATTTTTGGGATCAATTTAAAAATAAGGAATCTATCTACAAAGATATGATCTCTAGAATGAATGAACAGAAAGAAGTACTGAATGGACAGATAGACAAGTATCAAAAGTTGTACGTTTATGCAACCAATCGAAGTGAAAAACTTGAAGCTGAGATCATCTGTCTAAAAACAGATCTCGAAACATCTAATAAGAAGAATGAAGAACCCCTATCATTTGAAAAGGAAGGAATTGAAGCAGAAATCATCTCTCTCAAAGAATATGTGGAAAAATCAAATAAGAAGAATGAAGAACTGCTACAAACATTTGAAGAACAAGAAAATTGGTTGAAGGAAGAAATTTTAACATTGAATGATCAAATAGAAGAAGGAAAAAGGGTTGAAGAAAGTATGAAGAAGCAATGCCAGAGCTTGGAGGTTGAGGTAAACATTCTCAAAGGTAAATTAGAAGAAAAGGATAAACTCTTAAGGTTTCAAGATAGTAATAAGATTCTGGATAATATTCTTAGTATTCAAAGGTCTCCTTCTGTTAAATTTGGTCTTGGTTTTCATGAAACTGTTAAAGGAGAATATATCTCACAAGGAAGTGCTAAAGATTCAATGGATATCAATGCAAAACCTGAAGTGTTGGAAGAAACAAAAATTCAACCAAAAATCATGAACTCTCAAAAGAAATCATTCCCTCCTAACTATATAAGCATCAATAATGTTGAATGCTTTAAATGTCATAATTATGGGCATGTTGCAGCCAATTGCAGAAGTAGATTTCTTCAGTCACAAACAAGCAGATTCTACACAGAAAGGTACTCTGGTTTCTTCAAGGGATATTGTTTTTCATGTAGCAAGTATGGTCATAAAGCAACTAATTGCAATAGAAGAAAGAATAGAAATACATACTATGACCCTTATGCTTACTTTTCTGGTCACATAAGATGTTATGCTTGTAATAAGTATGGACATGTAGAAAAATAATGCAGGATGAACAGATTTGAGAAATCGGATAATTTCCAGCACGCAATAAGAAGTTTTAAGCAAAGCTGGAAAAAGAAGGAGGACCGGTCAGAAACGTAGGGAATATTGACCCTACTGCAGTCATCCGCTTCTAAAGCTTACTTCTCATAATGACTGCAGGGATGATGTGAGATACATTATATGGATTAATAATGTATCATCACAGGGGGAGCAATGTATGATGATTCCCATGGTTGGTTTGGTAATTTTGGTTATGTTTATTTCTGACAGTGCATTTGATGTGAAGAAAACAGGTACAGGTGGTACAAATTCAGGGGGAGATGAAGGAGTGAAATTTTCAGTGTTTCACTTTCCATACGCGGGTTTCGTGAACAAAATCTGCATATACACGCGAGTTACTTTGGAGAAAGAAGCGTATGATTTTCTGTTAAAGAAAACATTGATTTAGCTCAAGAACAGGAGTGCAGGTTCAGGGGGAGCATTAGTCTGACTACTAATGATTGCATTTTTGGCAGTGTATCTGATTATACCTCAGTTCTTGCTTAAATGATGATGACTTGATACATGATGAGATTATGGATGAGCCCTGATTGCTTTTTGCTGCAGAATATCTTTTGTTTTTCCACACATGGATAAGTTGGAAGTCTTATGATTTAGAGATAATAATATATCATGCAGAGCTTGTTGCTATGGTTGAGACCTTTTCCTACACATGCTACATCATGATAAATCTTGAAGATCTTGGTGATATTAGATCACATGGATGATTGCTTAATACATAGTGTCTATTGAAGAATTTGTTCTGGTATAATGATTCCTCTTGGGAAGAATTTGTTGATGCTGCAAAAATTCTGAAGGCTTGGTTACTGATGTACGTATGCTACAACTGTTGAATGACACTTGAAAAACATGGATACATTGTGCCACTCTACTCTATATCCCACATATGTTTCTACAAAAAGGGGGAAATGGAAATTTCACCTTTATAAATACAAGAGATTGAGATGATCGCTGGTTTCTACAGAAAGATACTATGATGCTCGATCCATAAACCTGGTCACAGGTTGATGATACTGAGCTTTATTGACAGACAAGGATTGGTGCTGATGGATACATCTGCAGTTATGAGGAAACACCAACAACAATATAGAAGGTGAACCCAATGAAGCAATAGAAGAAGATCTATCTGAAAAAGTCTCTCAGACAGAAGCTTGAAGTAGTCTATGCCATGCAGAAGAGCAGATCTGTTTAAACTCAGAATATTAATTTGGATACGTGGATTTCCTGAAAGACAGTCGTGTATATACGCGAGTTTATACAAAGAAAACCGCGTATGGTTAATTGTTGACAAATTGTACTTGGGGTCAGCATTCTTTTGCACAGCTGCAGTGCTGTTTAGTATCTCTGATGATGTTTCAGCTCTTATATTTTTGTTTCATTCTCTGATATTGGATGAATATGCCTTGATGATTGGTTGATTGAAAGTGTTCAGGTTGCACAAGCTAAGGATGAGTTTTGGTCATATGGAAAGGATGCATTGGATGCAAAATTTCAGGGGGAGCATTAGCCTTGCTGAATGTAACGCATTGGTTGGCATTATGATGGTTCTCAAATATGATCTCTCCCTTGAGGTCTTTTGGTCTTGGTTATAAAAAGTCATATTTGTAATTTGATGAAAACGTTATGTTGAGACCTATGATGTAAATTGTAATATTCTGTCATGTAAAGGGCTTGTTCAATTTTGTAAATCCACTTGGTTGGGTAGTTGAGTCAAAATGTGTAAACCCACTTGGTTGGGTACTTGAGTCATATATGTAAATCCACTTGGTTGGATCCTTGATGTAAGTATGAGTCCTTGGTGATAGGAAAGGCCATAGATTCATGTACTTCATTGAATATTATGTTGAAGATTCAGCATGAACTCAGGGGGAGCATGGTAACTTCAATGCACATCAGATCTACAGAGCTCTTCTTTCTACATGTGGAGAAAAACATTGTCTTGGCTTTGATCCGCCCTTTGCCCTTGATGTCAAAGGGGGAGAAGTAGCATGGTGTTTGAATAGGGGGAGAATATCATGATGGTTACATAATGGTTATAATCAATGTATCTATCTGTTGTGGTGATCAAACACCATCATGGTTGCCATCAAGTCCAAAGGGGGAGATTGTTGGCATATGTTGTCCTTGATGGCAACCTACTTGATGAAGTTGATGGTAACCTACTTGATGAAATAAAATTGATGATGGCAATATGATGCAGAGTGTTGTCCTTGATGGCAACCTACTTGATAAATTTGATGATAACCTTCTTGATGAGTTAAAGAGGAGATTGTTGGCAATGTGATACAATGTGTTGACTTTGATGGAACCTTCTTAATGAAGTTTTTCGTGATGGAAACTGACTTGATGAGTTGTTGATGATGTATCTATGTGTTAAAATGAAGGATGATGTATCTACAGATCAGCTCAGTAGTAACAGAAGAAAGGAAGTGCCATAAAAATGATAAATATGATGTGTCACAAAGCATACGCGGGTTTGTTAAGGCAAAGTAGTGTATGCACGCGGAAAAGTACGTGCCAAGTCGTGTATGCCCTATTGCGCTCTAAATTTATAATACCAAGGGGTGTTACCATGATATTGACCCATTGTATTGAGTGCTTGATTATCTATTTGATCCCGTCCAGGAATACCATCGGAAGTGGTGTGGTTTTGGCTCATGGTATTGATAAAGGCTAAACCTATATAAGGAGAAGAAGATCATTGTGCAATGGTGTGCATGAGTAAGGGTTATGAATGAATAAATCTCTCTAAGGAATATCTGCATGGATGAACTCTGTTCCTGATTGATAGATCTGAATCTATGATGCACCTATGAAGAAAATGATGAAGAGGAATCTCTAGATCTGAAATGTATATGTATTTTCTAGATCTATTCATGGAATGTTTAGATCTGAGATGAGGCGAAATGATTTCTGAAGTGAAGGATGAAATCTGAGTTATTTATATGATCTTAAGAGATGCGCAGTCCTGAAAATTTATAAACGTATATGCAGGTTCGCTTCAGCAAAAGCGCGTGTATATGCGGGTATTATTAAGCAAAAGCGCGTATGGGTAGAAAGGGTTTTCTAAATAATGCACTGAATTATACGCGGGTTGGTCTGCATGAAAGCGCGTACATACGCAGGTTTGGTGAAGTAAAAGCGCGTATGGAATATAGGGTTTTACTGAAGTATGTGGTATGGAATATCTGATCTGTTTTGATGTTTTACTTCTATCTGTCAATGATGTATTCATATAGAACTGGCTTGTTTGAATGATGAGTATGCTACTGATTATGTTAATTGAAGATCAAGTTGTTAGTTGATTGGTTGGTGATTCATTGAATGAATTGATGGGGTTGTGAGTTTCAGTTTGATGAATGTTGAGCTTAAATGTGTGGAGTGGGTCCAGTCTGAAAATGTGATGAAAAGTGGCCTACAGGTTGTGTTGTATGGAAGTTGTGGGATCCAGTATGAAAATTGATGAAACGTGGTCCGCAGAGGTGCTGAAGGTCGAAGCCTTCAGTGAGAGGGTTGTAGCTCCCTTCCAATGGTAGATGGTAAACGAGTGCAGGGGGTAGTGGCTCCCTTCCAGGAGAGGCTGGTAAACGAGTGCAGGGGGTAGTGGCTCCCTTCCAGGAGAGGCTGGTAAACGAGAGTAGGGGGTTGTAGCTCCCTTCCAGGAGAGGCTGGTAAACGAGAGAAGGTTGTAGCCTTCTGCAGGTGGGTGCCTGCGTGCTGGTATGATTCTGTTCCAGTACAAGGTTTTACGATGTTTTCTTTATAATAAAATATTGAAGACTGAGACGACGACAGTGGTGGTTTTCTCCCGACTTGGGTTTCCACCTTAAATCCTAGTGTTCATGTTTGTTTCTTATGTGTGATGGTTTATTCTATTATTACTGCACATGCTTACTGCTAACTAAACATCTGATGAATAAATGATGCATAGATCCAAGTAAATAATTAAATGCATAATGAGATCTCTGTGTATACGCGAGTTTTATAAAGGCTATACGTGTGTATACGCGAGTTGGCTTCACTAAAGTAGCGTATTGGTTTTAGAGTATGAAAAAGTAAAAAGTTTTGAGTATGCCCTAAATACTGATTCACCCCCCCCCCCCCCCATCTCAGTATTTCTCCCAACAGAGGATTGTATCAGAGGGGTTTTATAATAAAACCTTTAGTCTTTATAATAAGGTTTTAAAAGGCACAGTGAGGAAGTGGTTTGTGTATTGCGATGGACGGGAATTTATATGTATCAAATTTATTATAAAGTTTAGGGGTGATGGTGGGGAAGTGGTTTTAATTGTACAAGTATTTAATAATGTTACTATTTAATTGAACCGGGGGGGGGGGGGGGTAGGGAAGGGATTTTATAAGGAAAATATTAAATTTTAGTAATATAAATTTTAAAGGAAAATGGGAAAAAGGGGAAGGGTTAGGATATAGAGGAATTTTACTTCACTTAAGCATAAATTTCAATCGAGAATTCAGTTTCAAGAGTGTAGTATACCGTTGGAAAGCTCTTTTCGGGCTCTTTCTGTTGAATCTACTTGGAATATAATTTGACGCTGAACGTGCTACGGAAAAATTCTCTGAAGGTAGGGTGATGATGTTGTGGAGATAACAGCTTCTGAAATGTGACTTATTACATATGCTGACACAAAAATTCATAAATAAAGGAAAAGTATCATGTTTCCACCTCAAAACATGGCTTTGAGGTGAAAATTACATCCAACTGAATAAAATACTTCTTTGATCTTCCAGGTGCTGTGACTTTGAGTTTATTGATTTCCTCATGACCTTGTTGATATTTATTGACATTTGACTCACTAATTTGACCATCGTGAGACCCTAAAAAGTAATGAGACCCATATTATGACCTGTTGACATGATTTTGAGAATGAAAAATGACTGATGACTGAAGACCATAGAGAGGAGAATCAGCAAGTACCTCATGAGGGAAAACTGATGAGAAATCACTACCATTAATGAATCCATGACCTAGCGAAATGGTGAAATTTATTTTGTATGAGACTCCTAGTATGCAAATGAAAAAGAGAAATTTTGATCACTGATGGCAGTATGACTAGACTGGCACTAAAATATTCTACAGAGATAGAGAAACAAATGGATTTGTTGATATATTACTCAAAAGAGCTGAAAATGGAGATCTAGTCTCTTTTACACAATCCAAATATAACCCGATAAGGGTTTCTTTAAAGGCATGAGATACAAAAGGTATAAACTAAAAATTTGTGGCTGAATCATGTTGTCTTACTGAAGCTCTGCAGAAATATAGCTGAAAAGACAAAGAAATGGCTATAACTCCTCCTTACTATATTTCTGGATGAAAGTTTGATCCTTTCACTAGGAAACTAGCTCATAATTAAGGATTTTGACCCTTCCACTGCAACACCATGAAAAATAACGTAGTTTCTCAAGGAGACTACACTGTGCCTGTAGGTGACTGCTTGGCCCAATGTCGAATGGTGGAAATGAAGCTTAGAATACTCCTCTCAGATTTACTTCCCAAGTCCTCCAAGAAAGAGTGGGGAATTCCCGCATGGAAATACCCTTGTACTAAATAGTACAAAAAACCTAGCTAAAAAGCTGAAGCATGCAATAATTCATAAGACTCAAACTGTAATATCCCCAAAAGGGATGATTCAACAATACCTACTAGAATAACGCATTTTTCCGAAGTATGTGCACTGAAATGACTTTGCATCTCTTGGATCCCTTATATCTGGAGATATAGCATCTAAATCCAAGAGGATTGTAAAAACAAATCAAACTAGGTGAGGTAAACAAACCTCCCACACCTAGTATGCTTGGGAAACACCCAAGAATGGTGTTGCAGCAATATGCAACAATACTACAGGAAAATAACGCAGTTTTTTTGAGAAACAATAGGAGACCAATAAGAAGGCTCAACATTGATATATACATAAATAAATCATATCCATATTGAGGCCCATACAATGTATGACAGAATGTAGAAGAAAAGAATAGAAGAAATTCCTCAAAAAGAGGAGTTGCAACACATGTATTGACTGAAAAATAGCTTGAAAACATTATTTTTAAGAGCTGCAGCAGCTGTATATTACACTCCAGATCTAGAGCAAATCTATGTACAAAAAATTAGATCCATATTATATTTTTACACTAGAAGAACTTCTTTACAATCTCCCCATGGGGTTTTGAGCAAAACATGAGACAGAAAGAGTAGATCTGAGATCTAAAATTGCAGATCTACAATAGTATTCAAAATTTCTGAAGTAAATTACAATAAAAGAAGATCAGATCTAAATAAAACATGGATCAGAAGTATAATCCATGGATCACCATAATGAAGGGCATAATCCCAACGCCAGAGATCTGTCCTCCAAATGTGTGTCAAAACACCCTACAATCGTACACTTGCAAATAACGCAGTCCTGGAAGGTAAACTGCACTGTAGGCTCTAGCACTGGTTTGGCCTGATGTCAAGATCTAAAAATGCATCTCCAAAGATCTAATACTCTCTTATCAAGGGGATAAAATGCTTTCCCACTGAAAAGAGGCGCTAGATTGGCCTAGATCTGAGTAGATCTAGCCTCCACTTGCTGCAACTTACAAGGACAACCAAACCCTCAACAGGATCTGTATTGTAGTTGGAAGATGAGCTTGGCAAAATTCTTGATAGTGGACAAGATCAGCAAGACTCCTCCAAGAGCTACTTAATGGAAGAGGTGGGATTCCCAAACAGGAACACCCTAGTGCTAAACAACACTATCCTCAGCTAAACAACAGAGAATGATATATGCCTAAATAGACAATATATTGAGAAATATACTGAATCAACAATCTTCTTCTATTGTCCTCCTCTTCTTTTTATAGGATGAAAATCTTGTCAAACCCTAAACCATATCAATTATTTATCTCCATTCACATATGTAGCCTCCAACTAAAACTGTGTTGTGCATCTAGGAGATTCACTATATCTAGACAGCGTTGTTGATTTGGTCCTCGTTGACTTCGTCAAGTGATCCAGTCTCTTTCACACCTAAGTGTGCTTATGTAAATAGCCCAGATTTAGCTATGTTCACATGTGGCATTTATTTATTTTGAATTTTAGGAGTTTTATTGATCCTCCTTTACAATTTTATTCATGAAACAGAAAAATTGAAACAAAATTGTATATTCCCATTAGCTTGGGCTAATTGGGAATATTACAATCCTCCCCTGCAAAACGTTGCTTGTCCTCAAGAAACTGATAGGGTGAGTGTTGAAACACTTCTCCTCCTCCATTGGTGACACCATCAAAGATCAAGCTTTCTTCACAAGCTAAGTGTTCACCAATCCAAACCTCCATGAATTGTTCCTCCAAAGTCATCATGAGATGTACATAATCCATCCCACAAGGAGTCAAGAACTCAACAGAAACAAACATGATTGATCCAATACTCTCTCTAAAACATGTAGGATAAGGTACATAGAGATTTTCCATCCCATGTGGTACATACAAAATTTCCATCCTCCCTCCATAAAATCCCATAAAAAGTACAAATATGTCATCCAAGTATGGAAGCATAATTACATATATACAAATAGAAATTTGAGCATGAGGAGGTGGGTCATAGTCCCACATATGGTACCAGCGCAGTGCATCTCCTGCCTGGATTAGATCAAG
Source organism: Pinus albicaulis (assembly GCA_034641835.2). Classification (NCBI taxonomy): domain Eukaryota; kingdom Viridiplantae; phylum Streptophyta; class Pinopsida; order Pinales; family Pinaceae; genus Pinus; species Pinus albicaulis. Next base: position 1,420,601,619 of record CM076574.1, on the reverse strand, counting down.
GTATGGTAAGTGGTTTCCCCACCACTTACTTGATGCACAAGTCATCTCATCATGGCTGAAAATGTGAGATATGTTTGGTGCCTTTGGGAAGCACCCATCATGAAAGAAAATCTCCCTTTGCACAACAAGGGAGTGGCCAAATTAAGGAATTTTAGTGGCCCAATGTTTGCCATGATATTTAAATGATACAACACTACTCTTTGGATTCATGGACTGCATAAAAATGGTGAAATAATATGTCAAATCAGAAAATGAAACTTGCATTACATGATCAGATTTTTCACCAACAATGTCTCTCCTACACATGGAATTGTGCATATATTTTTCTCCCTTTTCAAGAGAAGGAAGAAATGGGTGAAATGACTCTTGCATAGAGTCCTTTGGCTGCCCCAACTCCACATAGCTCTTGAATTCTATAAAATGCTGATGTAGCTCTCCTCCAAAGCCTTCCCATTCAAAGCATCTCATGATAGTGTTGTAGATCTTCATAGAATAGATAGGGCTAAAACAAAACTATTTGTAGGCCCTTTGTATCATCCTCTCCTTAAGCTTGGAGGATCTAGGTAAGAAGATCATATCATGATGATAGATGACTCCCTCATGGACTAGATAGCCCTCTAAATGCAGCTAGTCATCAAGCATCACATAAGTGTGAATATCTTTGGAATAATCCACTAGCAGTTGGGATTTCCAATACAGATCTACATTGCTCAACAATGACACCATTGATGATGCATCAATATGAATGCCTGCCATGTTGCTAATATCCTCTTTGATATCTCCTATGCCAAAGGTACAAGTAAGAAGGACATACCTTCCCTTCTTCTCCTCCAACAACGCAGAATCAGAAATGAAGGTGGGTGATGATGATGAGAGAATAAATTCTCCCTCCTTCTTGTGCTTTCCCAAGCCTTCCATTATTGTAGTTATGTCTTCTAATGCTCCCATCCCTCCTCGATATGATTTGGGAGCATCAATTAGTGAGATATATCTCACCAAAACTGAATCAGGTGGCCTCCCAGGTGGTTTTCCACTAGATAAGAGTGTCCCTTACAGAAATATCATGAACATAATAGAAGGGACAGTGAGGTCCTTGCTTCCACTACACAAAACCATCTCTGTTTTTTGTGTGGAAGTGTTGTGTGAGGCGCAAGTATGCATGAATTTGATCATTTGAGGTGCACCACTCTTCTTTTCCACCCATTCCATTTTCAAAGCCTCCCAATCAGTGGTGACTTTTCCCAATGTAATGAACCATTGAACACCCAAAATAACATTGGTGTCTGGTATGTCAACTACAAAGAAGTGATCCACCAAAGTGTAGGATCCCATGGTGACTGAAAGTGATGGGAAATAATGCATCCATTGCATTTTTCTATCTCCTGGGACCGAAACAGATAATCCCTCAAAAGTATCAGTGGGTATTTCCCTCTTTTTCACAAGATGGGCATCAATGAAATTGTGGGTAACCCCACTGTCAATCAATACAGAAACCCTCTGATTCATGATTCACCCTTGAACTCTTAAGGTCAACTACTTAGGTACTCCCCTCAAAGATGCAAGAGTTCCTCCAATAGGAGAAAATATTCCATTCCCATCTCTTGATGGTGTTGGATTTCCTCCAACATTGTCAGTGTTGTGACCCCTCCTTGGCTCATCATCTTCATATTCTTCAAGATCTAAGATTACCTCTATATAATGTGCTTTACCAGCAGCACATCTATGTCTAGGTACCCATGGTTCTTGGAAAGTGAAGCATAGCTTCCACGTTCTTAGATCTCTCTGGACTTCATCATCAAGAGGCTTCTTGTATGAGCTCTCCTTTGAAGGAGAAACTTTCTCTTCCTTTCCTTTAGAAGGAAAAGAGGGCGTGTTCTGAAAGTTTTCCTTTGCTTTTGGCAAGGCATATTGAAGGTCTCTAGACCTCTCAAATGGCATCATGCAAGGTAGTGGGCTTGGTAGATTTAACCAACCCATGAAGAGGTTCATCTAAGCCATCGATGAACATGTACACCCTCCTTGTTGCAGACAAATTAGGAAGCATAACAGATAATCTCAAAAATTTAGATATATAAGACTCTGTATTACCTGATTGCTTGAACTTTTCAAGGCTCATGAAAGGTGTTTTTGGATCCTTTCTGTCAAACCTCTCCACCAGTATTCTAGTGAACTCAAAATAGGCAGCCACATTGTCATGACCTAATGTAGACAACCCATGGAACCACCATTTGTGTGCTTCACCTTCAAAGTGCAGTGCTGCAATCTTGATAGCTTCCATCTCAGGGACTTTGTTCAACTGAAAGTAGATATCTAGTTTTTCTACCCATGCTTTGGCAGAATAAGTGGATGACCAATCAAACTTGGGTAAAAAGAATCTGCCCATAGAGTGATGTCGATCATGATTCTGAGTGAATCCACCATCTCTATGTTGATGCCTTGGTCTTATTTTGTCCTTGAGGTGACAAAACTATTGAGAACTCAAGTGGCCCTTAAATCTCTAATTATGAGACTCATATTCTTCAAATTAGTCTCCAAGGGATGCTTTCTCATGAGGCCCTTCATTCTCCACAACCAAGAAGGTAGGTATGGTAGAGAATTGTGGAGCTTGTGGCTGGTTCACTGGTTGATCATTTGAGTGGTGAGACATGCCATATCTTTCTCCAGGATGAAATCTCCTAGGAGATTCCTTGATCCTATCCAATCTCATCTCTTTGATCTCTCTAGAAAAATCTTGTATGGATTTCAGAAGGGTTTTTGCAAACTCCCTCCCATATTCATCACTTCTAGATTCAGGGGCTTTTCCCTTATCTTTATCATCATTAGTGTAATCAAATTTATTATGTCTTCTTCTCAGGTACCTATTCTCTCTGTTAGTGATAGAATCATCTTATTTTGAAGACAATTAGCTCTTTAAGAAAGAAAATCACAGGCTGTGCCAAGATGATTTCTCTGATACCACTGTAGTATCCCCAAAAGGGAATATTCAACAATACCTGCTATAATAACACATTTTTCAGAAGTATGTGCACTAAAATGATTTTTCAGCTCTTGGATCCCTTAGATCTAGAGATCTAGCATCTAAATCCAAGAGGAGAGCAAAAAAAAATTAAACTAGGTGAGGTAAACAGACATCCCACACCTAGTATCGCTGGAAAATACCCAAGAATGGGGCTGCAGCAATATGCAACAATACTATAGGAAAATAAAGTAGTTTTTCTTAGCAAAAATAGGAGACCAAGAAGAAGGCTCAAAATTCATATATATAGCAATAAATTAGATCTATATGTAGGCCCATACAATATATGACAGAATGTAGAAGACAAGAATAGAAGAAATTCCTAAAAAAGAGGGGTTGCAACACATGTATTGACTGAAAAATAGCTTGATAGCGTTATTTTTAAGAGCTTCAGTAGCTGCATATTACACTCCAGATCTAGAGAAAATCTGTGTACAAAATATTAGATCCATATTAGATCTGTACACTAGAAGAGCTCCTTTACAACTTCCCCTTCGGGTTTTGAGAAAAAAATGAGACACAAAGAGTAGATATGAGATCTAAAGTTGTAGATATATATTAGTGTTCATAATTTATGAAGTAAATTACAATAGAAGTAGATCAGATCTGAACAGAACTGTAATGTTCCAAACTTGGAACAACTACACTATTGGGAATAATTTGAGTTATTACCAATGTGGAGCTTCAGAAAACAATAAGCATGGAAATGTAGAGCATATCATTAGATGTAAAATAAAATCATACCAGTAGATGAAATAACCTCAGCAAGAGATTGGCCTATATTCTCCTTCCCGGGTGGGGAAATGAAGAAATACAGGGCATAAAACTGTTGTCTTCAGAAAATAATGCTATAAAAGTGATAAATTGGACTTGGATCCCTTAGAAGACATTATGTGTGGACTCAATGAAAATTATATATAGAATAAATAACTCTATCTCATATAAAAGATCTCCCCAAGTCTATGAAACTAGAATAAGCCAAAACCCATAGCCTAGCTCATGCGGCAACTATTTGAAGCAAGAAATCTGTTATTCTAATGAGGGTTTCTATAGAAATGAATAAATGGTCGATATGAGCTTATATTAATCAAAAAATAGAAATGGAGGTTTAACCTCTTATGCAGCAAACTAGACACCCGACAAAGGTTTCGGCAAAATGCATGTACAAAACGGCATTGCGAAGAAATAACGCAGTTCTTTTGCAACAATATATTGAACATGACTGAATATGACATATAAATGCTTAATAATACAGAGAATGGCCTTATGCATTCTTATTGAAGCTCTCGGAGGGAAATAAGCACACCCTTCTCAAAGATTAGCATACAATCAAAGATTTTAACTCTCTTGTTGTTATCATAAAGGAATGTAGTTTACTAAAGGAGACTGCGTATAAAGGTAGATGAATGAAATCAATAAAAATACAGAAATTAAGCTGAGAAATCACTCCCCTTCGATCCCTTAAACAAGTTTATCTAAAGAGAGGATGGAATTCTGTAAATTCCTTGCACTGCATGATACGGCAACTCAGGATAAAAAGTTGAAGCATGAAATTGGTCTCAAGACAAAAATATCTGAATACATTAATGAATCTCCTTTGATGCTATACCTTCTTTTATCTTTGGTGAGCCTCCTCACGTTGGACCCCACACAATGTTGAGGTTACTTCTTCATTAAGCTTCCTCCCCTTCAAAATCGTAGCCCTTACTGACTGCTTCCTCTCTTTTAATGACGAGCGTTGTTGACTTGGTAAACTAGACCCAATCCACACACCCAATGCCTCTATTCATAAAAAATTATCTTCAATCTGGTTCTCATATGTGTGTCTAGGCTACTCCTTGTTCACATTGAGCTAGTTTTCTTGAGTGTTTCCTTCCTCCTCAAGAATGCATGTTGACTTAGTCAAACTTGACTATGTCCCCATCTAATTGTCCTTGTTCACACTTGGGAGTGTGAAACCAGCTCCTAAGGTGATATTGTTCCTTACTAAAGGTGGAATTTATTCATGTTCATGGTTCGTGGGCCTCCTTACCCATTTATTCTCTCTAGGTGAAAGTAGCAAAATCTAATGTTCGGAATTAGCATGTGCAAATTTTTGGAGACATTACGATCCTCCCCTCCCAAATTTTCTTGTCCTCAAGCAGCGCGCGATAGGACTGAAGAGAATCCCCTTCTCCTTGTGCCCTCATAAAATGAATTCTCCCAAGGATCAGTGTTGCATCATCAATGTATCTCCAAGTTGCCTCTCCCTAAATTAATAGCAAAACTGTATCAAAATAGTTGGCATTATGTGAGTTGGGTTCATCCTTGGAAGCTGACAATGGGATGACAGAGGAAGGTTCTCTTGTGGCATGAGGGCTGATATAGTTAGGATTCATCATCCCCATTTTAACAGAAAGCTATTAACCAAGAAAAATGATCCAACCACCAAAATGGTAACTCACCACAAATCATCCTCCACCTGACTCCAAAAAAGTAGGTGAAGTGAAATTCGATCTTAGTGGACATAGTAGTCTACCCTCGTGCTTTCCTCATAGAAAGAAGTGTAAAGGAGTTTTTGATCTTGGTCTACCATCATGTTTCCCTCAATTGGCAAGAAAAGGAGGCTAGACCTCCAAAGGTCCCCTCTCCCAACGCACTATGTATCGAGTAGCCCAAACCATCTAGTACATGATGGATAGGAAACCATCATCATATGGCACTCCATCCATCTCATGGTCCTCCTCATAAAAGAGAAAATATTTTTCTATGGAGGCCATGTTTGTTTCCATGCTCCTTAGAGCATGTAATGTAAAGTAATGGGGATGCTCCTCCCCAAGAACACATCCACTCTATGTGTTCCTCCTCAATCATGCTCCTCATATAATTAGGAATAATAAATGATAGGATCATGATCAACGGCATCCTCAGCAGAGAAAGAGTGAAAGTTTTATGTAGTCTTTGGGTGTGAAAGTCCTCCCAAGTGGTCACGGTGCGGTCTTCCCAAACTGCGGCTTCGGGGAAATGGTATGGCAAGTTGTCTCTTGACAAATGGCTTGTTGTATAAGTCATCACACCCACTAGTAAGCATTATTATGTAAATTTGGATATGTCAATTAAGCACACAAGAAGAAACCATATACTTGCCCCGGATCATACATTATATGGTTGTCTCCATCATAATAGGCTGGCTAAAATATACCATGGAGCCTAAAAGAGAATTTTCCCCCTTGAGCAATGTATTGCAAGGAAATGGTAATAGTATACAAATATTGTGTTGAACGATCAATAAGTGCAAAATAGAATTCTTACTATGTGATGCAGTCAAGATGGTGACAAGATCCACAGTGAATCCTCCATAGTGTGTAGCATTCCACCGAAGAAGGAATGAGCCACATGCTCCATGAAGATCCTGTGGACATCCAAGTCAAAGGAGGAACATACCATAGTAACCCGGTGAGTCCATCCACCACTCTCTAGTCTACTACTCTACTTATACAAGTGCATCAAATATGAAGTGATCTGGGAACACTCCACCAAAAATCTCATGCTCCCAGTGAAAAATTTGTTGGCCTATGCAAATAGGCTCACACCTTATCCGCATCCTATGACATATTCGATATCAAAACTCCTCTCATAATGTTGCCATCTCCTCTCATTGCAACATCATGCAAAATAATGAGAAACAACTTTGTCCTTACCCTCTCTCAATCCTCCAAAGCAACAAATGTCTTTCTTTGCCTCATCATAACTCCATCATACAACCAATCTTAGGTAAAATAAAATGGCCAAATCATCACAATGCATCCATACTCCTTGCTACCCATGATGCAAGTACTCTACCCAATATCCTCCTCCCTCATACCCTTAGAAGAAGGATATGCCACATGATGGCCAAACTCTCTCAAGAGTAGCCAGCAGTCTTACCTCTTATTGCACATTATATAGAGTTGCAAGTAACTTTCTAGCTTCTTTATCTCTATCCACACCCACCTATCCATTGATGAATGCCACCAGTATTCTCCATCTTCACACTCCTCCAAAAGAGCTACCATCCCCATATCATCTTTTCCCCTTGCAATTGCGGGATGTTGAAATGCAACTCCTTGGAGACCTCCAGAAAAGATCTCTCATCAATAGTTATCTTGAACCAGGATCCAAGTGGCTTGAAGGTAAAGCCTCCTTGCTGCTACTTCTTGACGAGCGTTGTAACCCTCCTCCGAGGGTATTCGGCTATCTCCATTTGCTCTGCACGAATTTGTTTGGAGAAAATTTCACTCCATCCTCAAGAATTCATACTCCAACCTCAAGGGTTGTGTGTAAATCATTAAATGATACATGGGTTCATGGTTCCAGTCCCTTGAACCCTTGAGGCTTTTCACAACACGGTGCAATCTTGGCACATCTACCATAGCAACAATGTTTGATCCTGGGCAATATGAAAGCATATTTCCACCATTCAGAAAAGTTTGCTCAGAGTAAGTAAGCGGAAATATTTCCATACCTTGGTGAGATGCGGGAACCTCTTGTAGTGCACAAGGGCTCTTCCTTCCATGTCATGGCTGCTCCAACTACTAGTGTGGCTTTGCTCCTCTGAAGGCTATGACGATTGCTGGTACTTGCCCCCTCCATGGTGGTGTGGGCCTAATCTCCTCTGATCTTCCTTCATCAAAGGTTCGGTGCTCTTGAGTGAACTCAAAGAGGAAGTCACTCTTGTGTGGCTTAAGTGATTGCACCACCAAGCATTGGCTTCACCCTCTAGGTACAACGCACAACTTGTTGCCTCCTTCTCTTCCATTGGATGAAGTAGGAAGAATGCCTCAGAAACTTCCTTGCCCAACCTCTTACTATAATTGACCCATGAAATTTATACGGTAGGAATATATTTCCTTCGATTTCTCCTTTGTTGCAAGGTCTTCTCCTCTTCTCTCAGTTGAATAAGCGAGGAAAATCTAGGGTCTCTTTGGAAAACCCTAGGTTGGCGCTAATAATACAAATACCCACCCGGGATTTCATGCTCTAAGTGGTCTCCTTTCTCTTCCCTTCCTTTATGAAAAAGGAAGTTCATGCATCTTCTTTTGCTTCTTGAAACCTCCTAGAGATCTCACTACAAATCTCTCCTCCTTGAAACCCTCTTGAGTTCAATGCATTTCTCTTCTTCTTTCTTCTTGGATCTAAAAATGGATGAGAGTAAGCTCATCCTCTCCATAATTTTTTTCTCCTCTTCTTCATATCTTTTGATTGGATCTGAAATCCATAGGTTGAGCCAAGATGGCAGCTTTGATACCCTTGTAATGTTCCAAATTTGGGACATACACTATTGAGGAATAATTTGAGTTATTACCAATGTTGGAAGACTTCAGAAAACCATGAGCATTGAAATTTAGAGCCGCTAATTATATTTCAAATAAAATCATACTACCATAAAATTAAAGAACCTCGGCAAGATATTGGCTTTATATTCTCCTTCCGGGTGGGGAAATGTAGTAATACGGAGACATAAACCTTGTCTTCAAAAATAACGCTATAAAAGTGAGAAATGGGACTTGGATCCCTTATAAGACATGATATGTGACTCAAAGTAAGGAATTACGAATTGAAATAAATAACTCTATCTCATATAAACAGTTATACCAAGTCTATGCGGCTAGAATAAGCAAACCCCATAGCCTAGCTCATGCAACAACTGCGAGGCAAATACGTTATTATAATGAGTGTTTCTACAGAAAATGAAGAAATAAGGTCTGATATGGAAGCTTATATTAATAAAACAACATAGAAATGAGTTTGCTCACACGGCAAAACGAGACACCTGGCGAAGGTTTCGACAAAATGCATGTACAAAGCGGCACTGAAAAATAACGTAGTTCATTGCAACATTGTATTAAAAATGACTGAATATGACATATAAATGCTGTGAATACTATAGATGATGGCCTTGGACCTTCTTATTGGAGCTCTGGAAGCAATAAGCACCTCCTTCTCAAACATTAACATACGATCAAGGGTGCGGCTCTACTACGCGCTCCTCCATAAAGAACACATTTTATTGAAGGAGACTACGCTATAGGTAAATTTAAAATGAATGGCCTCAAGCCAAATACAGAATTCAATCTCAAATCGGTCCCCTTTGATCCTTAGCTAATCTAAGGGGATGGAATTCAGCACATGAATTCCTTGCACTAGCGGTCACGGCAACTCGGCCTTCATGAAGAAACATGCAATTGGTATCGGGACAAAAATAGCTGAATAGAATTAATGAATCTCCTTTGATGCTAGCCTTCCTTTTATCTTTGGTGAGCCTCCTCACCTTGGACCCCACACAATGTTGAGGTGACTTCTTCCTTGACTTCCTCCTTCAAAGCTAGCATTGCCCTAGCTAGCTTTCCTCTTTATGCTCAATGGCCCATTGACTTGGTCAATGGACACGATCCACTTTTGCAATGCCTCTTGTTCATACAAAATTATCTTCAATCCGGTTCTCATATGTGTGTCGTGCTCCTTGTTCACATTGAGCTAGTTGCATAGTGTTTCCTCTCTCCTCCAGAATGCATGTTGACTTGATGAAACTTGACTATGTCCCCATCTAATTTGTCCTTGTTCACACTTGGAAGTGTGAAACCAGCTCCTAAGGTGATCTTGTTCCTTACTAAGGTGGAATTTATTCATAATTTCATGGTTCATGGGCCTCCGCTTACCCATTTGTTCCTCTCTGAGTGAAAGTAGCAAAATCTAATGTTCCAAATTTCTATGTGCAAATTTTGGAACATTACAAGAACATGGAACCAGCATGGATTGGAAGTATAATACATGGATCACCATAGTGAGGCAGAACCCCAACACTCCAGATATCTCTCCTCCAAATGTGTGTCAAAAACACCTTGCAATTGTACAATTGCAAATAACGGAAAGTGCTTCGTTGTAGGCTCTAGCCTTTGGTTTGGCACGATGCCAAGATCTAATACTCTCTTATCGAGGGGATAAAATTCTTCCCATGAAAATGGCACTATATTGGCCTAGATCTAGCGAGATCTATCCTCCACTTCTTGCAAATTACAAGGACAACCAAACCCTCATGAGAATCCCAACGTTGTATTAGTTGGAAGATAGAGCATGGCCAAATGCACGATAGTGGACAAGATTAGCAGATTCCTCAAGAGATACTCAGTGGAAGAGGTGGGATTCAGCAGGGAATAGCCTAGTGCTAATATCACTATCCTCGGCTAAATAGTAGAAAATGATATATGTCTAAACGGACAATATATTAGAGAAACATACTCAACCAACAACCTTCTTCTTGTAATATCCCCAAATGGGAACATTCAATATTTTGTTGGAATAACGCACTTTTCGGGGAAGTATGTGCCCAAATGAGTTTTCCCAGCCCTTGGATCCATTATATGGATATCTATCATCTAAATCCGGAAGGGGAGCAAAAACAAATCAAACTAGGTGAGGTAAACAAACCTCCCACGGACACAATATGGTTGAAAAACACCCAAGAATGGGTTGCAACAATACGCAACAATACTGGGAAAATAATGCGGTTTTGAAGAAATAGCGGGAGACCAAGCAAGAAGGATTGGATTCATATATACAACAATAAATCAGATCCATAATGAGGCCTTACGATATACAGCAGAATGTATAAGACAAGAATAGAAAATTCCTCAAGAAAGGGTTGCAACACATGTATTTCATGCAAAATAAGCTTGAAAACGTTATTTATAATAGATGTAGTAGTTTTATATTACAATCTATATCTAGAGAAGAATCTGTGTACAAAATATCAGATATATTTCAGATCTGTACACTAGAAAGGATCCTTTCTGAAGATCCCCTCGGGGTTTGAACAAAACATGCAACACGGAGAGTAGATATGAGATCTAAGTGGCAGTCTGATTACTATTCAGAAATTTCTGAAGATGGTGCAATAACAAGTACAGATCAGATGTTTGTACATAACATGGATCAAAAATCTAATCCATGGATCACCATAGTGAAGAGCGAGAACCCCAACACCGGGGGTCTCTCCTCCCGAAAAGTGTGTCAAAACACCTGCCAAATTCCTTCTTGCAAAATAAACACAATCACGGAAGGAAACTATGTCATGTGAGTTGAAGCACTAAGGATTTGGCATGATGCCAAGATCTGAAATTTTAGCTCGAAGGTTCGAGAACTCTCTTTCAGTGGGATAGAAGACTTTTCCCGATTGAAAAAGGAATACACAGAATAGCCTAGAGGCGAAGCGGAAATCTAGCCTCCGCACACGGCTGCAAGGCAAACCCTTAGCAGGATGCGTTGTAGTTGGAAGATGAGCTTGGAAAAAATGCCTAATGAGTGGATGAGATTAGCAAGACTCTTTCACTCCTCAATGGAAGAGGTGGTATTCCCCGAACGGGGAACACCCTAGGCACGCTAAATAGCATTATCCTCGAGAAGCTAAACAAAAGAGAATGATATATGTCTAAATAGACAATATATTTAGAAATATACACAATATACAACCCCCTTCTATTTTTCCTCCTCTTCCCTTTTATAGGATGAAAGTCTTGTCAAACCCTAAACCATCTCAATGGTTGGAAATTTGCATTCCATAGAAGCCTCAAACTAAAATTGCGTTGTGCCTCACAGGAGGATTCCAATGCATCCCAGACAACATTGTTGATTTGGTCACAGTTGACTTGGTGGTGTTCAGTCTCTTTCACACCTAAGTGTGCTTATGTAAAATAGCCAGGTTGCCCATGCTCACATGGCATTGATTTATTTTTCTGATTAGGAGTTTTATTGTTCCTCCTTTACTTTTTTCATGAAAAGCAGTGAAACAAAATTATGTTCATTAGCTTGGGCTAATTTGGAATATCACGGTCCTCCCTCCAAAATATTTCTTGTCCTCAAGCAAATGATGTTGGCAATATGATGTGATGTTGTCCTTGATGGCAACCCAGATGAAAGATGAAGACATGAGATTGTTGGCATGTTGTCCTTGATGGCAATACACTGATGAAGTTATTCTTGACTTGATGGACTTGGTAAATGATGTAAATGCGATGTGATATGATGTTTTGTTGACAATATAGTGTAGAGAGTTGTTCTTGAATGGGGAAACCCACTTGATGAAGATAATGGAAACTTCTTGGATGAAGTTGTGCTTGATAGAACATGTCTTGATGAATTAAATATGATGTATCTACGAGTGAGTACGAGAAGGCAATGAAGAAATGAATTCAGCATGTGATAGATCTATGATGAAAAGAGTATGTCTCCTGGCATACGCGGACTTGTCTAAGGGAAGTCGCGTATGCACGCGGAAAAAGAACGTTCGAGTCGCGTATGGGGAAAAAGCGCTCATAAAGTGCAAAACCGGGGGTAATCACCATGGTATTGACCCATTGTATTGGGTAATGATTCGTCTAAAATGACCCGTCCCGGGAATACCATCGGAAGTAATGTGGTTTGGCTCATGGTATTGAAAAAGGGTAAACCTATATAAAGGAAAAATTCATTGTGCAAATCATGAGTGTGGGTGCAAATGTCTGAGGAGCTTGAATGAATACTTCTCTACGAAGTAGATCTGAATGGAAAGGGTTACGGTTGAATGATAGATCTGGATTTATGATGCTGATGATGAAGAGGGATCTAGATCTGAAATGTACTTGTATTTGCTAGATGCATTTTATGGAATGATTAGATGCGAGATGAGGTGAACATGCGTACGGAAACAAGGGGTAAATATGAACTAAATATACGGTCGAGAAGAGCATACTACTCTATAATAGTTGAAGATCTATACGCTAGTTCGCTGCATAGGAAACACGTATATCATGACCGCTAAGATAAAGCGCGTATGCGCAATAAAATTGGCTACGTAATTTATATTTGAAGTATACGGGTTTATGTGAACGAATGCGCATATATACGCGACATCGAAGGAAAGTGCGTATGCAAACTAGGGTTGCTGAAATTACGTAGTAGGAAATGTACGTACGTTATATTTGGTTTGCGATATCATCAGTGAGTTATATGTATACGTTTCATGGTTGAGCGTACTAAAAGTATGGAAAGGGTCCGGTATGAAAATACGATGAAACGTGGCCTACAATTAATGTCTAGAAGAAGCTTTGGATCCGGTGTGAAAATTGATGAAACGTGGTCCATAAGTGCGCGAGGGTTGTAGCCTTTAGTCGGGGTTGAAGCTCCCTTCCGGGTGAGGCTGAGTAGCGGATCCGGGGGTCGTAGCTCCTTCCGGAGAGAATTTGGTAAGCGAGTCGGGGGGGGGTTGGAGCTCCTTCTAGGAAGAGTTTGTGCTTGAGCGCGGGTGGGTACTGCGTGGCAGTAGGAAGTCACAACGCCGGCACATATGTTGTAAGATGTTTTCTCTATAATAAAATATTGAAAAGTGAGCAAGCTGCCAGCGGTGGTTTTCTACTCCGACTTGGGTTTCCACCTAAAAATCACGGGTGTTCATGTGTGATGCTTTGTGTGATGGTTGATTATGTTCTTCACACTTACATACTTCTTGTTTATTAAACATCTTATGAATGAAAGTTGGAAAGATATAAGTGAAGATTTAATGACATAATTAGATATATGTGTATACGTGAGTTATAAAAGGGTATCCGCGTATATACGCGAGTACGTATCGGGAAAGTAGCGTATGGGGTTTAGAAGCAAGAAAAAGTAAAAGTTTTGAATGTCACGGTAAATGCGGTTCACCCCCCCTCTCGGTATTTTTCCCAACAATTGGTTTCGGAAAACAGGTCATACAGAAGCTTGATCGCTTAGGGAAGGAGATACGTCCTTGATGGGAAGTCAGAAAGGTGATGTCTATAAACCACCTATGTTCAATGGAAGCAATCTGATATTAGGAAGGTACGAACAAAAGCATATTTGCAAAGTCTTGGTGCGGATATGAGCTGATACGTGGAAGAAGGTTATCAATACCGACGAAGTATTCCTGCGATGCGGCGAAAGGAAGAAGTATGAAATCAATGCAAAAGCGATGCATCTTATTAGGAATCATGCTCGGAACCGAATTTGCTAAAATGATGCGACTACATTCGGCAAAATAAATATGGGACAAAATCATTACGAGCTGTGAAGGAGATACAAAGGTAAAAACAATGCAAAACTCAAACTCTTAGAATTGAATATGAAAATTTGAAGAATGCATAGTGATGAAAGTGTTGCCGGTTCTCTCTTCGTCTAGATGATATTGTAAATTGGATGAGAAATTTGGGTGAAACCATAATACGATACTACTACGGGTGGAAAAAGATCTTAAGATCCTTGACTTCAAATTTGACTCTAAAGTTCCAGCTATTGAAGAAAGGAAAGATGCTGCAAACTCTTACTATTGTTCAATTACATGGTATTAAGTACTTTTGAAATGAGACAAGGAGGTCCTTCTCAAATCAGAAAAACTGCTTTTAAGGTATCCTTGTAGCAAGGAGGAAAAAAAGGAAGTTGTCAAAGAATCCAGACTATATATATCCGATGAAGAAGAAGCGAATTTCGTGAAGAAAACTCCAACTAAGTGGAAGATTGGTAAGCTTCCTTCAAATGTTTTGAGTGTGGAGAAAGTTGGTCTTTTTTTCTCTTTATTTGAATGTCCTTATAGAGAAAAACATGGTAAAGAAACAATTTGAAAAGAGGAAGATTATTATGCAAATGAAGGCAGGTGATGGATCTCATTTTGATAGTGAGGAAGAATGTGAAGAAGATCTTAGACTTCTCATGGCATTTGAACAAAGAGAAGAAAACGATATGTTTGTGGATGCTCTGGGAAATGACTTCTTGGGAGTGTCCGGTAACGATGAAGAAGATTCGACCAAGATACGAAAGTGCTCATGGCTAAGAAGCAAAAGAAGGCTACTCGAGAAAGAAGTCTCTCGAAATGTGTAAAATAGCAGAAATTGAAGAGATAGCAATTATTAATGCGTTGTTCTTGTATTTTGCACTTAGCTGGCAATATGCAAAGGAATTATGATAGTGAAATTGTAGGTATGGATCTAGAAGATTCTGACCAAAGCATACAAGTGCTCATGGCAAAGAGGAAAAAGAAAGAAGGCTACAAAGCAAGAGGATGTCTCGAAGAAAACCTATATAGCAAGATTGGAGAAGAAGATCAAGTCTGATAGTAATACTCTTCTTTGTGCAAACAACGGTAGAAGATAGTGAAAGTAAAGTTGTGGATCTAGAAGAAGCCATCGAGATCAAAAGTTGAAGAACAACAAGAAATTGATAGAAAGATTCTATCTACAAAGATGATCTCTCAAATGAAAGAACAAATAAAATGTTGAATGGACGGTGGACAAATGTCAAAGGTTTCATACTTATGCATCAATCGAATTAAAGAACTAGCAGAAGACTAAAGAGAATCAACAGATCTAAATTGAAAGGATCATACAGAAGAATCAAAGCAAAAAGAATAATCAAGGACAGCGCAATCCATCTCACACTGGCAGAGATCTTGAAACATCAGTAAGAAGAATAGAGAACCTCTACAACCATTTGAAAGGAAGGCCTTGAAGCGAAATCATCTCTCTCGAAGAAGATGCGGAAAATCAAATAAGAAGAATGAAAGTACAGCAAACATGTGAAGGAAATTAAAATTGGACAGAAAGAAGAGATTCTAAATATGAAGGATCAAGTTGAAGATGGAAGAAGAAGAACATGTGGCAATGTCAAGCCTTGGAGGTTGGTAAACATTCTCGAAAGTGAGTGAAAAGAAAAGGTTAAACTTTGAGTTTCATGATAGTACTAATATTTTGGACAATATTCGAGTAATCAAAAATTCTCTTTGCTGCTATCAAACTTGGTCTTGGTTTCCATGAAAGCATTAAAGGAGAGAATCTAGCTCACAAGGAAGTGCTAAAAATTGAGAGGATGTCAATACTAAACTGAGAAGTGTTGAAAGAGACAAAAGATCAACCAACAATCATGAATTCTCAAAGAATTCATTCAAGAACGTTAGATAATCTTAAATGTGTAATTATGGGCATGTTGCAGCAAATTGCGAAGTAGAACAATTCATACAAAAAAGCAGATTCTACTCGAGAAAGGTACTCTGATAGCTTCAAGGATATTGTTTTTCATGTAAGAAGTATGGACATAAAGCGGTGTAAAAGAAGGAAGATTAGAAATACTCACATTATGATTCTTATGCTTATTTTTACGGAACACATATGAGATGTTATTCTTGTAACAAGTATGGACATGTAGAAAGGAATGGAGTTGAACATATAGAGAAATTGGATAACTCGAAGCACACAAATAGAAAGATCAAACAAATGCGGAAAAAGATGGAGGACCGATCGGCTTTATTAAGGGAATTCTGAAGCCCTCTTGCAATCATCAGCTTCGAAGGTGACTTTTCTTATTGACTGCGGGAATGATGTGGGATACATTATGAGATTTAGTAATGTATCGTCATAGAGGGAGCAATATGATGTCTCTCATGGTTGATTTGATTACGGTTTATGTATTTACGACGAGCATCGATATGAAGAAGACGGTACGAAGTACAAGTTCGGGGGGAGATGAAGGAGATGTAGAAAAATTTCATACTTCCCGCACTTTTCATGCGCGGGTTCTATTAACAAAGTCGCGTATACACGCGGTTATCGGTTTCTGATCACGTATGCTTTGAGTAAGAATTTATATGATATTTTTTGAAGATCTAGAGCATAGGAGTTCGGGGAGCATCGGTCACGAATGTTAAAAGCGTATTATTGACTCGGTATCGGCTTAGTTTCCGGTTCTAAATAATGATGATATGATACTTGGTTTCTTATGTTGAATATTATGGATGAAGTCTTGTTCGCTTTTGATGAAGAGTATTCATTGTTGAGATGAAAGTGTTATAATTCGGAGATAAGGAAAATCGGCCCATGCGAGATTGTTGTTGATAACTAACGTGGAAACGTTTTCGAGGTTGCACAAGTTAAAGAATAACAGTGCAGGGGGAGCGGCGGGTTGAATACTAGTAATGATTGCATTGTTGGCAATGCATATGGCTTCCTTATTCTTTGGTTTTGTGATACATACGCAGTAGTAACTAGGTAATGGTTTTGTGCATGATGAGATTTTGCAGACAGTTTGCGATAAAGTATCTTGTGCTCCACACATGGATGGGATTGGATGTCGTTTTGATTGAAGGCAAAATAGATCATGCGAGTTTGCATTTATTCTATGGTTGAGATCTTTTGCCTACATATGTTGCTTCATGTTAAATCTTGAATATCTTGATGATATTGGACCACATGGATGATTGCTTGACACATATTTGAAGTATTTGTTACGTATGATAATCTCCTTTGGAAAGATTGTATTGATCTTTAAAGAATCTGACTTGGTTACTAATGTGTATGCTACAATAGTTGGATTACGTGAGAACTGCAACTACTGCTTTGTTCTATCTATCGTAGTCCGGAGAGCATTCAAATATCCGAAGAAGAGTGAACAACTGTCTTTTTCTCACGAGAGGATGAGATCTGGTTAAAATTTAGAGAATATGGTATTGGATACGCGGGTTTCTGAAACACGGTCGCGTATATACGTACAGTTCATGCACATGGAAACACGCGTATGTCGATTGTGACAATTTTATGTTTGAGTCATTTCTCTTATTGCAATTGTGATCTTTTATTTGAAGGAAAATTTATCTACGATGCGTTTGTTATCTTTGGTGGTGTTCAGTTCTCATAATTCTATTTTCTAATGTTTTGATAAAGATGCCTTGATGATTTGTTGTGGTAAAAGTGTTAAGGATGCACAAACTAAGGGGAGCCTTAGTCATATGGAAAGGTTGCTTGGATGCATGATTCGGGGGAGCATTAGCTTTCTTGAGTATAATGCATTGTTGGGATTATGATGGTTCTGAATTATGTTCTCTTTCTTGAGGATTTTATGGTGGTTATATCATATTTGTATTTTTGATGAAAGGAGTCATGTTGAGACCCATGATGTAAAATCGGCAATGAGATTTTACCAGTCGTAAAGGACTTATCAGAAAATTGTAAACCCACTTGGTTGGGTAGTGAGTTGAAATGTGTAAACCCACTTGGTTGGAGGTACTTGAGTCTTATATGTAAATCCACTTGGTTGGATATTTGATGTAAAGTATGAGTCATTGGTGATAGGAATTTCATAGAGTCATGTACTTCATTAGAAAATATGTTTGGAGATTCAACATGAACTGGGGGAGCTTGGTCACTTCGGTATATATCAGATCTGGGGGAACGCTTCTTCCACATGTGGAGAAAGGGGAGAGTATGTTGGTTGATCCACCCTTTTACATGATGTCAAAGGGGGGAGAGTGACATGGTATTTGAATGAGAGAAAGAATGGGTGTCAAAGAATGGGGAGAGTGACAGAAAATACGTATGCATTGTATTCTTAATGTGCCTATACGGTATGGTGATCAAACACCATCGTGGTGCCATCAAGTCCAAGGGAGATTGTTGGTAATATGATCTCAAGTGTTGTCCTTGATGGCAACCCACTTGAATGAGATGAAGACATGAGATTGTTGGCATGTGTTGTCCTTGATGGCAATACACTTTGATGAAGTTATTATTGACTTGATGGACTTGGTAAATGATGTAAAATCTTTAGTGTGATATGATGTTTGTTGATAATATGATGTGAAAGTTGTTCTTGAATGAAACCCACTTGATGAAGATAATGGCAACTTCTTGGATGAAGTTGTGCTTGATAGAACATGTCTTGATGAATTAAATCTGATGTATCTACAGTGAGTACAAAAGGCAATGAAGAAAGAAATTGACATCATGATAGATCTATGATGAAAAGTATGTCTCTAGGCATACGCGGACTTGTCTGAGGAAGTCGCGTATGCCACCTTAATAACAATCTTTGATCTCTCATTGGAATGATTAGATCTTAGATGAGGCGAACACATGCATGCAGAAGCAAAAGGGTAAATCTAGGCGAATATCGTCTGACATCTTTGCTCTCTGCCGCTAGTTGAAGATACATACGCTGGTTAAAAACATAGGAAGCACGTATATGCGGCTTGGCAAGAAGCGCGTATGTGCGTAAAATTAACTCTCCCCGTAATTTATCTTGCAAGTATACGGGTTTATGTGAACGAATGCGCGTATATCGCGACATCGAGAGAAAGGAAAGCGCGTATGCAAACTAGGGTTTGTTGAAGTACGTAGTAGAAATGTCGATACGATTACCAGTTGCGATATCATCGGTGAGTTATATGTCTGCATTTTACGCAGTTGGCCTGTGCTTAAAAGTATGGAAGGGTCAGGTAATCGATGAAACGTGGCCTACAAGTAATTTCCTAGAAGAAGCTTTGGATCAGAGTGTAAAAATTGATGAAACGTGGTCCATAGAGTGCTTGAGGTTGTAGCCTTCGGTCGGAGGGTTGAAAGCTCCCTTCCGGTGAGGCTGGTAAACGAGATCGGGGGTCGTGGCTCCTTCCGGAGAGGCGGTAAACGATTCGGGGGTTGGAGCTCCTTCCCGGAGAGGCTGATGGCAATAGTGGTGCCTGTGTGCTAGTAGGGGTACAGCGGCCTACATATGTTGTAAGATGTTTATCTATAATAAAATATTGAAGGCGAGCAAGCTAACGTAGTCTCGGTTTTCTCAGGCTTCGTTTCCACCTAAAATCTGGTGTTCATGTGTGATGCTTTGTGTGATGGTTGATTCTGTTCTTACGCACATGCATAGCACATTTTATTAAACATCAGATGAATGAAAGTTGGAAAGATATAATTGAAGATTTAATGACATAATTAGATATCTTGTGTATACGAGTTTCATAAAGGGTATCATGACAATATCTGCAGCAGTACGTAATACGAAGGGAAAGTAGCGTATAGAGGGGTTTAGAAGCAAAGAAAAGTAAAGTTTTGAATAATAAAAAAGGGTAAATGCCTGATTCACTCCCCCCCCTCTCGGTATTTTCCCAACGGCGATAGAGTGAGTGTTGCAACACCTCTCCTTCTTCATTGGTGAAACCATGAGATCAAAGCTCTCTCTTAACAAAGCTAAGTGTTCACCAATCCAAGCCTTCATGAACCGTTCCTCCAAAGTCATCATGAGATGTACACAATCCATCCCACAAAAGTCAAGAACTCAATAGAAACAAATATTGTAGGTCCAATACTCTCTCTAAAGCATGTAGCATAAGGTACTGCAGAGATTTTCTATCCCATGTGGTACATACAAGCTGCCCATCCTCTCTCCATACAATCCCATAGAAAAGTACAACTATATCATCCAAGTATAGAAGCTGATACATATACTACAGAAAACGAGAAATTTGAGCATGAGGAGGGTGGGTCATAGTCCCACATATGGGGTGCACGACCTAGTGCATCTCCTTCACTGCATCATAATTAGCAGTAGAGGTGGTTTCCCCATCACTTCAATTTTCTGCACAAGTTATCTCACCATGTTGAAGATGTGAGATATGTTTGGTACCTTTGGGAAAACACCCATCATGAAAAGAAATCTCCTTGCCTGACAAGGGAGTGGAAAAATTCAGAAATGCAATTATTTAATATTTTCCATGGTTACATGATACAGCACTCCCTTAGTCATGAAGAAGCACAAAAACATGGTGAAAGAATGTGTCAAGATAGAAAATGAAGCTTGCATTACATGATCAGATTTTCTGTCAATGTTCCGTATGTCCATGGAATTGTGCAAAAAAATTTCTCCTTTCAGACAAGGAGGAAGAAATGTGTATACAAGTAATCTTTCATAGAGTCCTTTGGCTTCCCCAACTCCACATAGCTCTTGAATTATGAAAATTCTGGTGTAGTTCTCCTCCAAAGCCTTTCCATTCAAAGCATCTCATGATAGTGTTGTAGATCTTCATAGAGTAGGTAGAAATTTGAAAAATAACTCTTTGAAGGCCCTTTGTAGCATCCTCTCATATGATCTTGGATGCTGCAGAGTGAAAGATCCTATCATGATGATATGTGACTCCCTCATGGAATAGATAGCCCTCTTCATGCAAATTTGGCCATCAAGCATCATACAAGTGTGGAGATCTTTGGAATAATCCACCAACAACGGGATTTACGTATATATCTACACTCCCCAACAAAGGCAGCGTGATGCATCGATAGGAATGTCTTCCATGTTTACGATCTCTTATTTGAAATTTCTTATTCCAAGGTACAAGTGGGAAGGACATACCTTCCCTTCTTCTCCTCCAACGGTGGAATCGAAATGAAGGTGGGTGAAGATGATGAGAGAGAGAAAATCTCCTCCTTCTTGTGCTTGCCCAAGCCTTCCAGCCTTGTAGTTGTGTCTTCTAATGCCCATCCCACCTAGATCTAATTTTTGGAGCATCAGTAGTGAGAGATCTCTCACCAAAACTAGAATTAGGTGGCCTCCCCCGAGATGGTTTGCCACTAGATAAGAGTGCCCTTTGCGAAATCTCATGAACACGAGAGAAGGGACGGTGAGGTCCTTGCTTCCTTTGTGCAAATCCATCTTTGTTTTTGTGTGGAAGTGTTGTGTGAGGCTAAGTATGCATGCCTTTATTTGAAATGCACCACTCTTCTTGTCCACCAGTTCCATTTGTAAATCCTCCCAATCGGTGGTGACTTTCCCCAATGTAATCAACCATTGGACACCCAAATGACATTGGTTTACGGTATCAACTATAAGAAGTGATCCACCAAAGTGTAGGATCCCATGGTGACGGCGAAAGTGTTGGAACAATGGATGCATTTGCATTTTTATATCCTCACAGCAGCCAAAACAGTATCACAAAAGTATAAATTGGGTATTTCCCTCCTTTGCACAAGATGGAGATGGTAAGTTGTGGGTAGCCCTTTCAATCAATACGAAACCCCTCAGTTCATGGTTGATACCAGACTCATAAGTTCAAGTACTTTGTCTCCCCCTCAAGGATGAAAAAGTTCCTCCAACGGAGAAAATGCTGTATAATCTCCTGAAGATGTTGGATCTCCTCAACATTGTCGGCGATGTGAGCCCTCCTTGGCTCATCATCTTCATCTTCTTGAAGATCTGAGAAGACCTCTATGCTGTGTAGCTACGAGCATCTATGTCTAGGTACCCATGGTTCTTGGTAAGTGAATCATATCTTCCTCCTTCTTAGATCTTCTGGACTTTCGTAAATGCTAAGAGGCTTCTTGTATGAGCTCTCTTGAAGGAGTAGCTTTCTCTTCCTTTCCTTTAGAAACTGAGAACTTATTAGAAATTTTACCTTTGCTTTTGGAAAGGCATATTGAAGGTCTCTAGCCCTCTCAATGGCATCATGCAGGTAATGGGCTTGGTATATTTAGCAACCCATGTAAAGGTTCATCAAGCCATCGATGAACATGTACACCCTCGTTCTTTGTAGATGGATCAAGAACCATAACAGAGATAATCTCATAAATTCATAGATACAAGATTCTACATTACCTAACTACTTCAACTTTGCAAGGATCATGAAAGGTGCTTTTGGTTCCTTTCTTTCAAACCTCTCCACCAGTCTTCTAGTGAACTCGGAATAGGCAATCACATTAGCCTGTTAATGTAGACAACCCACATGGAACCAACGGTTGTGTGCTTCACCTTTAAAGTGCAGCAACACCAATCTTAATGCTTCCATATTAGGGACTTTGTTCAATTTAAATTAGATATCTAGCTTTTCTACCCATGCTTTGGTAGAACTAGTGGATGACCCATCAAACTCGACGTAAAAATAATTTTCCGATAAGTGATGTCGATCATGATTACGTGTGAATCCACCATCTCTATACTGATGCCTTGGTCTTCTTTTGTCCTTGAGGTGATAAAAATGCGCTCATTGTTCTTGAATAACCTCTAATTTTGAGACTCATATTCTTCAAAATAGTCTTCAAGGGATTCTTGCTTTCATGAGCCCTTCATTCTCCATGACGAAAGTAGGCATAGTAGAGCGTTGTGGAGCTTGTGGTTGGTTCATTGGTTAATCATTCCGGTGGTAAGACATGCCGAGCTTTCTCTAGGATAAAATATCTTAGGATATTCCTTGATCTGTCCATTCTCATCTCTTTGATCTCTCTTTCAAGATCTTGCATGGCTTTGAAGGGTTTTTGCTTCAACATCTTCATCACTTCCAAATTCGAGGGCTTTTCCCTTGTCTTTATCATCATTGTTGTAATAAAATTATTTTGTCTTCTACTGAATTACCTCTTCTCTCTTGTGAGTGAGGTTCCCACATTCTTCGAAGACATCTTAGCTCTTCAAGAGAGCAAGCACGGAGTTGTGCCAACATGGTTGCTTTCTGAGACCATTGTAATATCCCCAAATGGGAACACTCGGCCAATACCTACTAAGATAACGCACTTTCGGAAGTATGTGCACTAAAACGAGTTTGAAGCCCTTCGATCCCTTAGATCAGAAGATCTAGCATCTAAATCCAAAAGGGGAGAAAAAAAAATCAAACTAGGTGAGGTAAACGGTCTCCCACACCTAGTATGGGCTGAAAAACACCCAGAATGGGGTTGCGGCAATATGCAACAATACTTGCGGGAAAATAACACGAGTTTTTGAGAGAAATAGTAGGAGACGGAGTTAGAAGGATCAAATTTCATATATATAGCAATAAATCAGATCCATAATGAGTCCCTTACGGTATACAACGAATGTAAGGCTCTAAGAATAAGAAGAAATTCCTCAAGAAAGAGGGTTGCAACACCGTGGCAAACTCTGAAAATGGCAACTTGATGTTACTTATAAGAGCTACGGTAGGTTTGTATATTACCTCCGGCTCTAGAGCTAATATGTGTGCAAAATATCATATCTATTTCAGATATATACACTAGAAGAGCTTCTTTACAAGATCCCTTGGGGTTTTGATCAAAACATGCAACACGAAAAGGTAGATCTAAGATCTAAGTAGAAAATGCGATAGTATTCATAAATTTCTGAAGATGATTACAATAGAAGAAGATCGGATCACATTACGGAACATGGATCAAAAAATCTAATCCATGGTCACCATAGTGAATGGAAGAACCCCAACACCGAGAGATCTCTCCTCAAAAGAAAGTATGTCAAAACACCCTTACTTCCTTCTTGCAAATAATGGAGTCCTAGAAGGGAAAATACTAGCGTAGGTTGAAGCCTTTGGGTTGGCACCTGATGCCAAGATCTGAAATTGTAGCTCCAAAGGTTCAAAAATCTCTTTTGATGAGATAAAGACTTTCCCCGGTGAGCCTGGAATGGCCTAGATCGAAGCGAGAGATCTAGCCTCCACTTGTGCAACTTACGAGGACAACCAAACCCTCTTGAGATCTATGTTGTAGTTGGAAGATGACTTGGACAAATTCACATTAGTGGATGAGATCAACAAGACTCTTCCCGAGCTCCTCAATGGAAGAGGTGGGATTCGGCAGGGAACACCCTAGTGCTAAACAACACTATCCTCGGCTAAATAACGAAATGATATATGTCTAAACGAGAAAATATATTCGAAATATACATAATCCACAACCCCCTTGATGTTTCCTCCTCTTCCTTCTATAGGATGAAAGTCTTGTCAAACCTTAAACCATCTCGATGCTTTATTTTGCATTCACATGAAAGCCTCCAACTAAAGCTGCGATGAGAAGCATGCATAATAGATTAGCATCTCCTTATCATATATGGGGTATATTCTCTCATGTGGCAGAAACTTCCAGCTTTCAAAAGCTATGGGGTGTCCCCCTTGCATCAATACTACTCCAATGCCTTCTCCTGAAGCATCACATTCCAACAAAAAGGGGTTAGGTAAAATCAGGTAGGACCAATATTGGGAAGCTACTCATCACCTCCTTAAGCTTATCAGAAGCTATCTACAATATGGTTGTCCAACTGAAAGCTCCCTTCTTGGTTAGATCTGTAAGTGGTGCTGCTAGTTGAGAGAAACCTTTTACAACCTTCCAGTAATAGGTACAGATGCCTACAAACCCCCAAAGTTCTGTGACATTCTTTGGTTTGGGCCAATCTCTAATAGCATAGATCTCTTACCCCATCTACTCCAATTATGTGGCCCAAGTAAAGCATCTCTGTGAGCCCAAAATCACACTTAGAGAGCTTAGCATAGAATTGATTCTCCCTAAGAATGCGTAATACTGCCTCAATATGCTACAAATTCTCCTCCCATGTGTGGCTATAAATAAGAATGTCATCAAAAAATACCAATACAAACTTCCTTAAGTGAGCATAGAAGATGTGTTTCATGAAATATTGGAATGTTGTCGGAGCATTGGTTAGCCCAAAAGGCATTACCAAAAACTCAAAATGTCCATAGTGACATCGAAATGATGTCTTTGGGATGTCTTGATCCCTCACTTTGATTTGATGATACTCGGATCTCAAATGAATCTTGGAAAAATACTTGGACCCTCTTAGTTCATCCGTAAATTCATCAATCTTGGGAATTGGGTATCTGTTCTTCATGATATTCTTGTTCAAAGCTCTATAATCAATGGACATTCTCAATGTGCCATCTTTCTTCTTCACCAATACTACTGAAGAGGCAAAAGGACTAGAGCTAGGAAAAATATGTCCTAAAGCCAAAAGCTCCTGAATGACCTTTTCAATCTCATCTCTATAGGCTTTGGGATGCCTATAGGGTAGGGTGATTACTACTTGGATCCCTTGTTCCAACTCAATAGTGTGCTCAAAACGTCGGTCAGGAGGTCTCCTAGGTGGAATATCTCCAAATACTGTAGAATATCGGTCCAAAATAGATTATACATTTGGATGTACTGATGAATCCTTGCTTCTGGATTTTGACAAACGCAGTTCTACTGCCCCTTCTATGTCACCTTTGTAAAAACTTGTTTCCATCTTGTGGGCTAAGACAATCTGGGGTGGATAGGTGTGTATGCCTTTGATTTTCCGATGTTTACCACTCCCCTTTTCTGTCCATTCCATCTCTAAGGTTTCCCAATCAGTGGTAACCTTCCCTAAGTTGATTAACCACTGGACACCCAATATCACATTGGTTTTTGGAATATCAACCAAAAATAAGTGGTTTGTCAATGTGTAGGTTCCCATAGTGATTGTTAATGCTAGAACATATTTGGCACACTGCATGGTTCTAACTCCCGGAACCAAAACTGAGAAACCTTCAAAGTCTTTTATGTGAATGTCCCTCCTTTGCACCAGTTGTGTATCAATAAAGTTATGGGTAGCTCCATTGTCTACAAAAATTGATACTCTTTGGCCCATAATAGTGCCTCTAACTCTCAAAGTTAGATACTTGGGAACTCCTCTCAAAGCTACAAGAGTCCCTCCCATTGGAGAAAATGTCTTCACTGCATCTTATGTGGGTGGTTCACCTCCTTCTACTACTACAACATTGGTCTCCTTCTCCTCATCAGAAAATATCTCAATGCAATGTGCTTTCCCTGCAACACTTTGATGGTTTGGTACCCATGGCTCCCGACAAGTGAAACAAAGTTTTTTCTTCCTTAGATATCTCTGATCATTATCAAGATATGTCTTCTCCTGATTCTCCTTTGGAAAATAGGATATATTTTGATGGATAGGGGCTTTGGCCTTGGGTAAAGCATGTTGCAAATCCCTAGCCTTCTCCATAGCTTCTTGGAGTGTAGTTGGTCTAGTGGATTTCACCAACCCATGCAATGGTTCAACCATCCCATCAATAAACATGCACACTCTCCAGTTCATAGTGAGGTCAAATACCATGATTAAAAGCTTCAGAAAATAAAAGAAATAGGTTTCTAAATCTCCCAATTGCTTGAGCTTGGTTATCCCAAAAAAATGTGCAACCAGATCCCTGGGATCAAATCTCTCCACCAACCTCCTCGTGAAGTCTGAATATGAAGTGATAATAGCATGCCCAAGTGTAGATAACCCATGAAACCACCACTCATGTGCCTCAACTTCTAGGTGCAGTGCTGCTATTTTGATAGCCTCTACTTTAGAAACTCTGTTGAGTTGGAAATAAGTATCCAACTTCTCTACCCAAGCCTTGGTTGTGCACTTGGGTGATCCATCATAAGAGGGCAAAAAGAATCTGCCCAAAATGTGATGTAGATCTAATTTCTGCATATACCCTCCCTTTTTATGGTGATTGAAAGATCTCCTACCATCCTTGATCCGACAGAACTCCTGAAAGTTCAAAAGTTCCTTGAATCTTCGGGATTGAGAATCATATTCCACAAAATAATCACCAAGGGTTTCTTCCTTCAAGTTCTTTCCTTCCTCACCTTCCAAAGATAGGAATGTGGGCATAGTGGAGTGTTGTGAAGAAGGTTGTGGTACTATTTTCTCCCATCACAAATGTGAGGTGCTAGAGCTTTCACCATGTTGAAACCCTCTATGGGATTCCTTCTGTCTTTCAAATCTCATT
This sequence comes from Pinus albicaulis, assembly GCA_034641835.2. NCBI lineage: Eukaryota > Viridiplantae > Streptophyta > Pinopsida > Pinales > Pinaceae > Pinus > Pinus albicaulis. Next base: position 1,420,574,269 of record CM076574.1, on the reverse strand, counting down.
TATTTGATATATTTGGCAATTTCCTCCACAGTCTGAAGAAGAATTTTTGGAATCTATCTCTCCTCCATGGCTATATATGTATTTCCCCCACAAGTTGAGCCAAGATTAGAGCTCAGATACCACTGTAATATTCCTATTTAGGAAAATCAACAATATAGGTACCAAAAACGAATTTTTTCATAAAATTATGCTATAACAGTAAAGAAAATCCCATGAATCCATTATTTTATGTATTGTAGCAACAAAATATACAAGGAGATAAGAAACAAATAATTATAACTTAGTTAAACAGGTCTCCCAAGCCCAGATCAGCCCAAAAACACTACAACCCCATGACTACTGCAACACAGAAATTATGAAGCATGTCACAGTGTATTTTAATAAGGGTTTATGCTATAGAGGTAGAGAAACAAATGGATCTGTTGATATATTACTCAAAAGAGCTGAAAAATGGAGATCTAGTCTCTTTTACACAATCCAAAGATAACCCGGCAAGGGTTTCTTGAAAGGCATGAGATAAAAAAAGTATAAACTGAAGATTTGTTGCTAAATCATGCTATCTTACTGAAGCTCTGCATAAATATAGCTAAAAATACAAATAAATGGTTGTAACTCTTCCTTACTAGCTTTCTGGGTGAATGGTTGATCCTTTCAATAGGAAACTAGCTCATAAATAGGGCTTTTGACCCTTCCACTACAACACCATGAAAAATAACACAGTTTCTCAAGGAGAATACAATATGGATGTAGGTGACTACTTGGCCCAGTGCCATATGGTGTAAATGAAGCTCAGAATACTCCTCTCAGATTTCCTTCCCAACTCCTCTAAGAAAGAATGGAGAATTCTCGCATGGAAATACCCTTGTACTAAATAGTATAGAAAACACAGCTAAATAGATGAAGCATGAAATAAGTCACAATACTAAAACATAAAAAATATTCTAAATGCCTCTCATGGCTGCCATCCCTTCCCTTATATTCTTGGTGAGCTTCCTCACCCTTGGCCCCACTCACTTATGAGGTTAATTCCTGATCTAGGAGGATCTTGTTCAATGTAGTTTAGCAAAGAGGTCCAGTCAGCTCTGAAAGTCTGATTTCTGGTTCAGTCTCCATCCCATTATTTTCTCCTCTGAAGAATCCTTCAAGTTTTTTGTGGTTTAGTTTGGGTTCATGATATTGTAATTATCACGTGATGTCATGAAGTGTGTAGTATTTGTAAAGGTGGAAAAAATGGTAATGGTTGAAATAAGGTGGTCAAGACCTAAGTGTTAAAGTCAAAACCTAGCACTAAGTCCTAAGCCTAAGTAAAAACCTAGTGCTAAGACCTAATCCTAAAAACTATGGTCTAATCCTAGCACTATGTCAAAACCTAAATGCTAAACCTAAAACCTATGGTATTAAAACCTAGCACATTAAACCTAAATAATAAACCTATGGTGAAAAATGAGGTTAGGGGTATATAAAAATTTATAATAAATTTTTAAAACACACACAGTCCTAAACCATGTTGGAAACATAACCACTAGCACATGTAATTAAGTTTAAAGACCGCGGTGGAAAATGTCAAGCAGCCAGCTGTAATCGCATTGGAGATTGTTCTCTATGTGAATGCGGCGATAGATAAGGGTAAGTCGAAACTGCTGAATCTAACTGTAACCACCAGAACCAAACTACCCAAATTTCTTATTCATATGCCGATAGTTAATCAACTCTGCGTGCTTAGCCTAACCGTCGGGGCTAAATTTTATCATATGGTCCAGTTTTGGGTTTTATAATTTAATATGCACTAAGGATGTATTTAAAACACCTTATCATATACATTAGGTGTCATTACATGAGAAGACCGAGAGCTAATCATAGATTTTTCTCAACCTCTTTGCCTAATTCGGCATCAGGGAGTTCGGGATCAACCTTATTTAAACCATGACATTATTCCTTCATGCGGACATTGAGTGTATGGGAGTTCAGATTCAAAGGGATAGAGGCAGTTTTGTTTCAGCATCGCTCGACCGTCCGGAGGCAGAATTGAGTGTAGAGATAGGCATTGGAAAGCTGAGAGAGAGAGATTTCTGTTGCATGTGACCAAAAGTTCCTGCAAGGACCATAATTCTGATGTATTTTCTGTGTAAATAATTCCTCAGATCAATCCTAATAAAGCAAATGCCCACTTGAAAGTGGACCTAGAGATGTAGTCCACCAGGGACGAAATCCGTAATCAACTGTTTGCTTCTTCTTCTCTATTTTTTATGTTGCATTTTAACAATTTATTTGTCGTTGGTTTATGTCGTCTTTCGTTTTAAAGCTCTATTAAGTTAACAATCAATCTTAATGACAAACTAATCAAACTACCTCAGCACTTAATCGATCAATTTTAGATCATTTTGGTATCAGAGCAGGATGTTCTTTTTAGTTTGTTTGCCAGTGGATGTTAGCCAGGTTGGGATTGCAACATGGAAAAGGTGAGCTTGATGAATTCAATCCAGATTTTGGAAAGTAGAAAGTCGTTCATCAATCAATGATGACAGGGGCTGAGAACATTGGGACTCCTGAATCCAAACCCATGGATGAGAATCAAATCCATCAGATGTTTTTAAGCATGAAGTAGATGTTTTCAGAATTATATGAAGATAAAAAGATGAGAGATGTAGCCTCCTCTTCGAAGGCAACAAAGAAGGAAAAGGGTAAAGGAAAGGCAGATAAATCTTCTTCTCCTCCATCATCTCCATCATCATCATCTTCTTCTTCTACTTCTAGTTCTGAATTTGAAAAAGAAAATAAACCTCAGAGTCAACTTTTGAAACTTGATGTTAAGTTTGAATTACCCGTGTATGATGGTGAAATGAACCCTGAGAAACAAGATAATTGGGTTAAAAAGTTAGAAGTCTATTGTTGTATTCAAAATATTACTGATGATAAGACAAAGCAGGGTACTTCTTTGATCTGGTGGGAAAGTAAGACACATATATATTTAAAGCATAAATGAAAATTTATCACCTCGTGGACTAAATTTTTAAAAGATCTAAAGAAATAATTCTATCCATTGGGTTACACACAACAAGTTGTTATTTATTGGCAGTGCTTGCGAAAAGGTAAGGGACAGAATGTTCAAGAGTTCACTCCAGAATTCAGATAGAAAGCGTTAGCACTTGGTATTCCTTTGGACAAAAAAGAAACTTTGTTGAAGTATATTGGCAGTTTACATTCATATTTGTAGCATACATTATTAATGTTCAATCCTAATGATTTTGATGAAGTTTGTGTTCAAGATATTCATGTTGAATCAGGTGGTAGACCTTTCAAGTTTACACCAAATACATCCAAGCAGTTGGAAATTGAAGACAACAAAAAGAAGGGCAAGTCAAAGGGAAAGAAGACTACCACAGCTCAGAAGGAAGATGAAAGACCTACCTGTACACATTGCTAACGGATCAGCCATGATTAAGCTAGGTGTTGCAAACTTCATCCGGAACTCAAGCCAAAGAAGTTCCAAATGAAGAAGGGTGAAAAGAAGGTTGAAACAGCAATCCAACAAGGCTTGGACTTGGGATCCGTTTTAGGTGATGAAGGAAAAATCATTACTATGGTTACAACAGGTAAAACTTATGATACTAGTACTTCTGCTTCTTCAAACATCACACAATTGAATGAAGATAAAAGAGTCGAGTTATTTCATATAAGGGTAACTTCAAAACATACAAATATAGATACATTGTTTGATACGGGGTCACAAGCAAATTTGATTTCTAAATCATTGGTTAACAAATTGGGTTTGAAAACACATAATCATCCAAAATCATATCCTTTAGGCTGGTTAAAGGAACAAACTCAAATTCATGTCACCAAACAGTGTCGGTTAAAATTTGCAATCACAGCTAACTATATCAACAAAGTGGATCTATATGTGATACAGTTAGACATATGTGGAATTATCTTAGGAATCCCTTATCTCTATGATCATGATGAAGTATTTTATAGGAAAGAGCATATGTATCATCTCAAGAAAGATGGGATTAAATACATCATTCGGGCACATAAAATCAAAAATCACTTGAATTTCATTAATGCTAATAAGATGAAGTGCTTAATAAGTTCAAGTAAGAGATACATACTCATGTCAGTAAAAGAGAAAAATAAGGATCTTAATGATGCTTGTTCAGGGTGTGAATTTTAGTATGAAGGTAATTTGGTTAAAAAGGTAGATTCATTTCAATATCTAGTTAAAAAACCAAAACATCTACTTCATAAAAAGGAAATACAACATGATATGTAGTTGTTGTCTGTTGCCCCTCTTTCTAATATTGGAATATATCACAAGTTAGTTATAGAGCACGAAGAAAGTGTTAGGTCCCTGTAATTTTTCGGATTGGAAAGACTAAATGTACAAGGGTAACATCAAACCAACTTTGGAGCCTTAGGACCTAGCCTTCCTGGACTCAGAGAGGGCTCTCTCTATATTTGTGTAAAATATGTAACTTGATTGATTTTAGGGTTTTGATTTTATGCTAGTTATAATGATAGGGTTTGTTTGTTTGTTTTGTTTGGTTGGGTTGCTAGTTAAGAAGAAAAGATAGAGTGAGAGAGATTTATACCATTGGGCTATGGAGTCTACAAAAGGTCTTGAAAAGTACTACAATAGGTCAAGGGTGTTTCATAGGGCAAGTTTAACAAATCCAAATGGATCTAAATAGGTTTAGTGAGTGTGAAATGAACATCAAGTTGTGAATGTAGTAGGTTTAAAGGGTAGTTAATAATCCTTTAACATAAACTATACCAAGAAGAGTCTATCAGAGTACTATGCATCAAGAAATAATTAAAGGACAGGGTGCACCATAAACTTCTTTCACCTATCTCTATCAAGTAAACTTTAAAACAACTATCCAACAAACCCTAGAGAGCAGGGAAATCCTAACCTCTCTAGCTATCTACCTTCATAGAAATAAAAAATTCAAGATAGTACATAAGTAATGATCATAGAGCAGGGAACTCCTAAATTCATTAATCAAACTATACATACCTTTAAAGTAACCATTTCAAGATATACTAAAGGACAAGGCAAACCATAAACTTCTTTAGCCTTAACCCTAATTAGTACACTTCAAAGAAAGCCTTGAGAACAACATTTCAAGAAAAACCAAAGGGTAGGGAAAACCATTAACTTCTTTAGACATACTCTACTGATTGAATCTCAAGGAAACAAACTAGATGGACATGGAGAAACAGGGAACTCCTAATTTCTTCAAGAAAACATAGTAGAGGAAAACATTTAAAAAATAGAAAGCAGATAGAGTTAAGGTGCCTCTTGTAGAAATTAGTATACACTAAGCATGCATACATTCAGATTCCCCTTATCTCACAATATTTAACTTCTTGCGAAATACAAAATCATTCCATTGTTAATCTTTTGTAGAAAAATAATTGCAAACACATGTGAAGCATAAAATAAAAATAACCGCACATAACAAAGTTGTTTAACGGGAAAGCCTGAAGCTGAAAACCCCAACTATCATATATTATGTATCATGGAGATCATGTAACAATCTCATACAAAGCTTAGTACATCAAGCTCTCAGTACAATCAATCGTCACACACTAAAATAAAAGAAATCTGCAAATCCATGCACCGATCTCTGCCCTCCTGCTAGCCTGCCTCCACTGTGCAATCCTTGTTGAAGAATATCTTTGAATGAATTCGAATTACCCTTGCCTTGACTGTGCAATCCTCATTGGAAACTTCATTGTGTGTTTGGTGCAATCAATGCATCACTATAGTCACAACAGATAGTCCATCTTCCCTTTCACCTATCTCTCCACTGGGTCTCCACTGGAATTGACATGCACTGTAGTTAACTTCTTTATTGTTCAGTTGATTAATGAGTTATTATTTGTGAATTAATTAACTAATTAATTCACTCCACTTTCACTAGTGTATCATTAAGTTAGACTAGATACAACTAGCTCAACTGAGTTTAACTGAGTTAAACTGAATACAACTCCATGAACTACTCTTCCAACTCTGTCATAACTTTGCCACTTCACTTCTAACTGAGTCCTCCATGCATGAACCACTAGTAAACGCTAGTAATTGTGTAATTCCTTCAGCCCACTGATTTACCAAATCTGTACACTGAAATTAAGTGCTCCAATAGAATAAGTTGTTGTTTATTGTCAGAGTATTATTAAGAGCTAATAATAATCGACACTTTTATTTTTAGATCGACGATCTATAAATAAACTTCGCCCAATATTCTAAAAATAGAATTTCATCTATTTTTCCAACTTGACCAACCATCCACAAATAGCATCCTGCAACTTCTGAAATATGATCACCATGTCTAAAAATAGACAAAGTCTAAAAATATACTTGCGCCAAAAATAGCCTACCAGCCCACTTAGTGAAGGTGACTCTTTTCACTAAGCTCATCATCTTGTTGAATCTCAACACCTCTAAACAACATGTATTAACCTAAAATTTTTATTATATTGCAAGAGAAAAGATGGAAAATATGTAAAACATAAGGAAACAAATACAAGATTAGAAACATATCACCATTCAACAAATTTCATGGATCCTATGAAAGTGCTTGCTCCATGGCATTCAATCCAAAATGGTCACAAAGCTCCAAATCCAATTTCTTCAAAACTCCAAGTCTATGTATTCATCTCCATAAGACAACCAACAAAAAAAATGAAGCCTCCATGCAGTATTTAACTTGAAAAGGAGGATCAAAACCCTATCTAGGGTTTTTAGAAGCCATTAATTACACATAAATGTCATTTTGTCCTATGAGACCAGGCAAGGCCCAAGGCACAAATATCCTAACTTGATAAATGCAAAAATAAATTTTAACATAACTCCTCAGCTAAATCTGGAGTGATTTGCCTTTAAAATCCCCAAAATATCTTTTTCAATAACTCCAAGTGTCTTTTTTTGAGTTTATAGTAAGGCACAATGCCAAGGTTCAAGGGCGCAGTGCCAGGGCAAGGGCGCAGTGCCAAAACTAGGAAAATTTCTCTTTTTGTAGCTGAGATGTGGAGGCCTTCCCAGTGTCCAAATGAACTCCATGATAGCTCATTGGAAAGCCTATCCTATATAGTTTCTAGATTTGCCTTTATTTTTCATATTGGTGCCCATTTTCCTAGTGAAAAACCGTTTCTCCCAAGACTGCTCAGGGCGCAGTTCCAATGCTGAAAAGAAGGCAGAAAGGTGATGTTTTGCTTGTTTTTGGCCCTTTTGAGGGACCAGTTATTCTCCAAATGACTTGAAAATTTGTGAGGGTGATGTCCTTGGCCTAAGGATCATGAAAATTTAAATATTTCCTCCATTGGGTGCCCCAAAAAAGAGCATAGCGCCAGTGGCATTGTGCGCTTGGCCCTTCTTTCTGCAAGAAAAACAGTCAAAATTTCAAAAAATCAAAAAGATGCCAAAATTGGATTTTAACTTGCTGATAATGTTTGGGAAGCTTGAAGGGATACATCAACAAGGATATCCATATTGTCTTTCTCCTTTTCCTCTTTTAGGACTTGAATATTTGCAAGGGTTGTTTTGAGCTTGGCCCTTGCAATCTTGTTTCTTAAGGCATAAGGATTTTCCATCTTCTTTTGTATGTTAATGTTCCTTTCTGCCTTCTCAAGCTGATCCTATAAGTGCACATTTTCCCTCTCTAGCCAAGAGTCCCTATCATAATCTATTTCCATGGCAAGCAACTCACTTGGAGTGAGTTTCTCTGCCAATGTTGTCTCTTGCTCTCTTTATTTGGCTAAGGCTTTCTTCAAAATAATTGTCCTTGGCCTCCTCCTAGGAAGATGTTCTTCCCCTTCTTCATCCTCATCAAAAGTGACCAAGGCCTCATCTAACCTAGCCTTAGCTTTCCCAACCTCTTTTCAAGCTCTAATAGCTCTGTCCTCACTGATGGCCTTCACTATCTCCAATTGCTTGTTTTCTACCTCAAGGAAGTTTATGACATTCTTAGCCTTACCAAGATTGGCTTGTAGCTCTTTAACCTGAGAATCTTCTCTTTTGAGAAGGATTTTTGTGATCCTTTCTTCATCCTCATTCTCATTTTCAAGGTGAATTAGCTGAAACTCTTCTTCAATTTCATGCTTGTCTACCTCTTCTTCATCAATGACCTTTTCCTTGCCTTTGTCAAGTTGTTGTGTTGATGTAGAAGGCATGGTACCTTGCCTCTTAATGGCAGCAAACACATGCCTATTTCCCTTGTGGTAAGTCAAAGGAAAAGGCTCAATGTTACTCATCTCAGTGCCATTTGTCTCACTACTCTCATTACTGCCATCTACCTCATTGCCATCTTCCTCATCAGTATCTTCACTGTTTGATGTTGTGGTGTCATGAGATGAGGGTGAAGGGTTGTGGGAAGGTGATGAAGGAGGATCATCAAGAGGTGTGTTAGTATGAATATTTCGTCAGAAAAAGACCACTTTAGATATTCATAACAAATATCCCTAACATCAATTATGGCTGCCAATATCTTTAAATCTGCAGTTAGTTAATCCAAATAAAGCTGCACAAATCCAGATCTATGCATAAAAGACATTAAGCAGTGAAAATAGAATGTTTCTCCATGCATCCAATAGATAAGACAAGAACAATATATTTGAAAGAATTTTTGTATTAAAGGGGCACCTGAGAGGAAAACAAGAAAGTTGTTTCCAATTCTCCTCAATGGGATGGGTTCTTGAAATTCCTCGGCATTTCAGATCTAAAACTTCTCTCTCTTGTTGGTGTAGAAAACCCAGACAAACATAGAACTCAAAGGGAGCTCACAAGGCAAATGATGGAAAATGTGACAATGATAATGGCTCAAAGTAAAACCAAGAGTATAGATCCAGAGTGATCTAATGTAATGAAAGGTGACAAATGAATGGGAAAACCCTTCTATTTATAACAAAATATTAGGGCGGTCTAGAACTTGGTGCATGAATAAAATATTATTGACCAACTTCTAGAACCACCTTTTGGGAATATTTTATTATATTTGTTGGAGGGAAAAGGATTTTGTCTTGGGTAAAATCCTTTATTTGTAAATAATAAATAAATAAATGATTTATTTATTATTTTTAAGGAAATGGTGGAAATATAATTAAATAAATAATGATTTATTTAATTATTTATAAATTATTTGGTCAAATTTAACTAGGAATATTATTTAAATAAGGATTAAATAACTTATTCCTAGGAAACAATCAAATAAATAAGGATTTATTTAATTGATCTCCTTGTTTTGGGTTAAATATGACCAGGAATAATAATTAAATTGATGTTTAACTGATTTTTCCTTGAGGAAATATAAAAAAATATAGATTTGTTTATTATTTCCTTTTGGGGTTTCCTGTTTAGACCATAAACAACTTAATAAAGGTGTTTTACTGAGTTATTTCACATAGTGAAAGCAATTTTACTTATGGTAAAACTGGTCTTACATGGTGTACTTGGGTCCATATAATGATAATAGGTTAGATGACCAAAAAATAGTGTAATAGATTGCCCCCTAGCATACGAGTGTTAGGAGCAAATCGTATGACCGAAGTACATTGTAAGAACTCAATCTCTAGACATCAAGAGGGAAGTCAGAGAGAGAAATGTAATGTAGTCTAATGTGCTAAAGGACTAGACCCTAAGGAGACGAGACTTACAGGTGCAACAAGTCTCTAGTTTATGAGATGGTACCTGTGCTAAAGGCAGCGGGGGAGGCATACCTATGCCCACCGAGACAAAGTACAAAAGAATAGTGTGTTCAGTAAACAAGGAACCGAACTATAAATTACATGTTGGCATAAACATGAGCTAGAAAAATAGAATGATGAATCCCACATACATGTTGTGCCTGGGATAATAGCCAGGACTTATATAATATTATCTGAGTACATGAGATAAAAATACAACCCAAATGCCCCCTATAAATGGGGAAGGGCTCGCAAAATCTGACTGATACATGAAAATCAAAAAGGCGCTGCAAGCGACTAAGGCCGACATCATCAACTATAAGGAGTTGCATCAAAGGCTGAAATGAAGAGGTCATCTGGGCATGTGGGGGGCTACCTGTAGGGCCACCCCCTCATGAGGGTTGAGACATCTCACACACACCCAGGAATCACCAATAGTTGTTGTTGCATCACTGGACCATCAAGTATATGGAGCTCGATCATGTTGAAAGGAGCTGGAGCCAGGGTGCACTACCCTCTAGATTTGTCTTCTTGAGTGAATGAGTTGATGTAAATAGAAGGAGGTCCACCATAGGTGAGGCAATAAGGGATCCCCAACTAAGGAATGAGAGAAAATAGTAGAGAGATGAACAAACGGACACTAATGATGATGATGAAATGGGGGTTACTGAGTAGCGGATGGACGACTTCCCTTGTTAGAACATAAAGGGAATGAATTACTTGGCAGCGACTGACACAATATCATGAGGGATAGGGATCCATGGGACTGAAATCCATAATGTGCGACACGAGAGAGGGACCAAGCACTGAAGGATGGAGGACTATAGCAGGATACAAAGGGACTCGGGATACACTTTATGAATGCGATGATGACTCAACTTGGATGCTCTAAACAAGGGTGAATCAATGGTGCTGCCACACAGTAAAGGTCCAATGGGGGACCATAAAAACATGAGTACAATAGGGTATCTCATGACAAAAATCAACACGAACAAGGAAAAGTAAGGAGGCAAAGTGGTGCCCCAAGTACAAGTGTTGTAAGTGAGGAAATTCAATTTGGAGGAGAGGTGAGTAGACCCTTTGTGGACAAAACGTGTCATGGTGAAGTATCAAAAGATGAAAAACTAACATATACCCATTTGAGTGCTCGGGGAGAGCTTTCCAATGGTGCAGACGGTGTGTCAAACAGGGCTACGGTTTGGTTGTAATGGGCGAAAGAAAAAACAGGGGTTTCTCTTCTAATAAGGCATTTTACCTCCAAATAAATTCATTTTCTTGTGTAGCTGTGGTGAATGTGGAGAGGAGAGAAGGCCCTAAATCTTGCGGCGAACGTAGCCGAAAAACCAACCATTGGAATCGAGATCCATCAGTTGCAGGTAAGAGGCCTAATCCTACTCTTTGTTTTTGATGGATTAAAAGTTCAGATTAGGGTCCTAAATCTCAAGAACAACCCCTACCTCATATTTACGGCCGAGTCGCACTTTTTGGGGAAAAAACTGTGACCTGGGAAGCATGTTTGGCCCTGAAAAGTGTGACCTGTCCCAGGATTTGGCCAAAAAGTGCGACTTGTTAGAGGGAGGTGATTTTAGTGCTGTTGTGGGTTGAGATTTAGGTTTTGTGTAATTGAATGCAATTTTTCCTATTTGTAGACCGAAAAAGATGATGGTTTTGTGCAGATATGGCAGATATACAGATCAAGTAGAGAGACAGAGACCTGGGTACATTATGGTCAAAAATCCAAGTGGATCAAGGTGTCCGTCGTGCATTGGCCAGGTTTGGGGTTCTAAAATTTGTGGAGAACCCTCTGATGAGAGCTGGGGAGCCCTTGTTGGCCCGAATTGTCAGTTATTGGGATCCAAATCATGAGGTCTTTATAGTGCAGGGGCACAGGATTGAGCTGATAGTCCAGGATCTGTATTTCCTAACTGGTCTCCCACCATTAGGGATGGTGGGAAATACACAACCAGTGTTACCGTGGGGGCGTAACATCATGGAGTTCGTAGAGCGACATTTTTTACCAGGTGTTCGAGTCAAAGGGACTCAGATATTGATTGCGGATCTAGAGAGGTTGGGGACCCGTGCAGTGGCAGTAGTAGTGTTGTGGATCCTGGGCAGCCAGGCACTCCATCACATCACTGGAGGACAGATGATGATTGTAGAAAGTGTGTTGAGTGGGACCTACTATGGGTGGGCCCAGATGATGTTGGTGTCATTGAAATGACAACTGTCGCTTTGTAAGCGGCAAGTGAACCATGATTATGCTTATGGGACTATATTGTGCTCCTTCTTTTTTGAGAAGATCCCGACCTTGCGACCTCATGTACAGCTACCTGATGGGGGTCCGAGAGAACCCAGGATGTGTCGGTGGGGGCGACTACTATGAAGAGGAGGAGGAGGGGCTATCGGACGGGTGTTCCTACTAGAGTTCTTCGCCCATTGGGATCAGATGCCATTGTACATACACGACTATCCCTATAGTGGGATGAGTTATTGGGGAGATCTGGACTTGCCGCTTCTGCCTGGTCGAGTATGGGGGCCTGATGGTAAGTGACAAGTAACTAATCTGTTATGTGGATGTTAAAGTTTGAGAATAGTATTTATGGTACTAATCCTCATACTTTTGGTATGAAGATATATCTCCGGTGAAACTGGCCGGATATATGGGACGACCTGCAGTAGCAGGAACTACAGGTGCTAGTGGATCGAGAACGGCACAGAACGAGGATATGACCGCGTTGTTGGAGGACATTCGTTGTAGATGTGAGGGGCTGCTGACCAGTGTTTCGGAGCAAGGTTGGCAAGACTTAGACGACCAGTAAATAGAGCTATGTATTGGGCTACCCTCGAAATGGCGAGGTATCATGCAGCGCATGGCGATGGCTGGTCAGAATGTGTGTGATCTACGAGCTACGGGAGTAGAGCCATTGGCTCTGGATCCTCCAGAGAGTGATTAGATGTAGGGCAGGTGGTGCCCCCCAGTGTTTATGTAGGGGCAAGTGGTGCCCCCCAGTTTTTGAGTTTTGTTTTTTGTAACATGCTATGGGCATGTCATATGTTTCAGAGTAGATGGACTCTAAAAACATGTTATATGATATATATTATGCATAGGAATTGTGTTGATGATTTTAAATGTTATTTTCTTGTGTGTGATAAATGTCAATCTAGAACATGGTTTGCAATTCTATCTACGTAGTGATTTTGACTTCTAGGTACATGGTTGAAAGTAATGAATCTAAATTCACGTATCAAAAGTTTCACGTGTAAATATCGTCTAAATAGGATGGGGTTTTGCACACGATAGACACCATTGAGTTTTAAGACAAGAATCAGAGAATCTAAATGAACGTGCAGATGGAGGATGCGATGATAAAGGGTATCGGCTAAGAGGCCACGTACTGCATCATATTTAGTCTGATTATTGGTGGCATTACCAATGCAGATCCCATTAGAGAGAACGAGGGAATGAAATGGGGTAAACATGGCCCAAGCGGCCGAGGCTAGATTCCAGTAATAGTGACTTGCCCCATCGGCACAGCCAATATAATGTGTGGACAGGAGGTCCTGCAAAATAGTGTCACAAGACACGACATGGGAGGAAGAAGAACAATGATGGCAGTGTGAGTGAAGGGTAGATAGAAAATGACAACTATGGGAGGGAGTAGTCTGGGTAGGATGGCTATGACTCATAGATTGACTAGAGGGTGATGTATGAGGGCTATGGGAGGAAAGGCTGGAGCTCATGCTGTGGAGGACATCATAGATATGGATGGTATCATCCTAGTTATGGGTGGGAAGGAAAAGGTTGAGGAAACCACATGACGCTGCAAAGCTACCTAAATCATCAACATGGGAATAAAGGCTCACATACAGATTGTCACGGGGGATGACAGAAGAACAAGTAAGAAAATGGTCAAAGGATGTAGAGCCCAAGAATGTTGTTGAAGGGGAATCAAGCAAAACAGAAGGAGTGGATTCAGAGGGAATGTACTCCGAGGGTCGGATGAATGATGATAGGTAGAGGAGGAGGGCAGCAGGTTCCGACATCTCAACATCAGGGGGAGGAATGTCAATGGTAGTAGGGGGATCCTCGAATTGGCCTGACGCATACTGCGCGAGGATAGGAGAGGCGGATTGATTTTTTTCAACCTCGTACTCGTGAATGACCTCTAAGGAGGCTCGGTAATGCGTGAGGTGAGGACAATGGTGAGAATAATGGTATGTCAACTGGTCAATAGTGACTATCTTTGCATTATGAGGGAAAAACATCTTGCGATGAACTGCGGATGGGACAAAATACATGTCATAGGTGTAGCTACGCCCCAATAGAATGTTATAATCAAGAGGGGCATTGATGACTTTAAAGTCAATGAAAATCGTCTTGCCTGCAAGGGTGATAGGGAAATTATAGAAGAGGCCAATGGGTTGGGAGGCATGGCCATCCCATGCATGAAGGGTGATGGTGGAAGGGGCCAACTTAGGAGATTTGAGTTGTTTCCAAACCGAAGCAGACATCACATAGGTAGATTCTCCCTCATCAATAATACACCAAGCTACGTTAGCGGTCCGGATTTTGACAGGGATTTGGAAAGCAACGGAAGCAGGAAGAGGAGGATGATCTGATTGACGGGCATCGAAAACAATCAATTGGTCATCAGCAAGATCTAAAGTGCCCATGGCGAATAGTAAAGCCTTCCTTTGGGAAGGACATGACTTGAGGAGTTCCAATGTTGAAATGGCGGCAGGAGACTACACCAAATCATCTACTACGCTGTATGAATGAGTAGCTCGACCAGAAGCAGCATTTCGGCATAATGGGCCCTTAGGAACCTTTATAGGGACCTCAAATTTGGGTTGAGGAATCTGCAAAGGACCATTTGGTGTCGAAAGAGGCTCTGTAGGACCTGAAGAAGGTGACTCGAGGACAGACGGAGTGGGAGGCATGGGGTACTGACGAGACCGAGTTTGAAGGTTAAGGTTGATGGTGAGAGGTTGTTCAGAAGTCATCATGAGAATCTGGTAATCGGAGGAAGCAGAAGGGAAACTTTGAGTGGTTACCGGGGCATGAGGTGGTTGGGTAGCCACAAATCCTTGTTGAGGGAAAGGATCGGTAAACATGGCTGGTGGAGAAGTAACCTCTTTGGGAGGAACAATAGGGGAGGAATGTTGTCCCCACACGGTGGCCTGAGACTCCCACATCTACCGCATCTGTGGTAATAGGGGACAATCGTGAGTGTAATGACCATAAACACTGCAACACGAACAAGGCTTATTCTGAGAGCTGAGAGCCCTGTGGCTGGGTAGCAGTGTTAGAATCAATACTTGAAGGAGTGGGTCCATGATTACCAGAGGCATATGGATTTTATTGCCTTTCCACTTTCTTTGAGAAGAAGGAGGATTAGTCATGCCCTGCTGTGAAAATACTTGCCCTGGAGGGGGTAGTAGTTGCTGGTGCGAGGGTTGAGAAGGCAAGGGAGGTGGAGGTCCAAATGCTTGGAGGAGCTAGGACACCAGGCTGTGGGTAATGATAATGGTTAGGATGGGCAACATTGAGGTAAGAAGGAGGGTGGGAAAAAGGAGGAGCCATGCCATATCCTGGATACATGCTACCTGGAGGGGGGAAAGTGCTGGAGGTGCTAGCCCCTCCTGAAGGGAAACTATAGCCCATAGGAGGTTGAGCGTAGGTATGTGAAAGAGCTCCAATGGCACCGTCAACAGAGTGAGATTCCCCCAGGGCGTTAGTGCCACCAGGTTTGGGGAGGTCAGGAAGGACGGTATAAACATAACCAAATTGAGCATAGATAAGGTCATATTTCAAGGCTATTTAGAGGGCGGCTTATTCGTTTTGAGGGAAGTGGGATGCGACATCTTTTCCAATGGGAGGTAAGAGAGAGAAAAGGAACCAGTCCATTTAAACTCGATCTTCAAGGGTGGGAGCTCGCCATAAGCTCCTTTTGCGCCGCCATTCCTGGACATGAGCAGAAAGGCGGGTTGAAGAGGATTTACGGAAAGAAGTCAAAAGTTTTATACCAGTGTCGTATCGGAGGGGGACCTAGAAATAAGATAAAAATGCTTGGGAAATGGTCGTAAAGGTGGTATGGGAAGAGGTGGCCTGATCAACATACCGTTTAGAAGCCTCGCCGGTAAGCGTGTGTTGGAACAATATAAGACGGATGGAATCATCGGTAATGGAATTGGATGAACACCACATGTGGAAAGATCGGATATGGTTAGAGGGATATTCACTAGCAAGGCCTTCGAACTTGGGAAAGTCAGAAGGGATCTTGGTTGTCATAGCAGGCCAACTCACATCATGGTGGATAGGATCGTTGATCAACTGATTGAATTCGGGGAGACTGAGCCCAGCCATATAAGGGAGCAAAGGGGTAGTCAAGGTAGTTCCTGTGGTGGTTCCGCTAGAAATAGACCTAGTAGTAAGACCAAGGTTGCTAGCGTTAGGTCCTGAACTATACATGGTGAAGGTAACAGGAAGAGAACCAGAATAAGGGGGAGAACCCGAAGAATTAGAAGAAGAGTCGAAGTGCGGAATCGGGGGAGGACTATCTCGACGACGACGAGAAGGAGTAAGTTGACCAACTGGAAACTGAGGGTGAAGACCAAGAAGTCTCTGGTAAAAACACCTTGGAGGCGCAATGATGACGGGAAGAAGAAAAACTGACAAGGGAAGGGAGGTGCAAAATCAAGTGAGTTCAATGTCGATACAAGGGTAGAGAGGTGCAGTGTCAATTGATTTTAAAGTATTTTCTAGGCGGTGTTAACCAGGCTCTTCTTCAGTTAGGGTCAGTGTGTGGCATGTGTTAATTTTAATTTTTAAACTCGGACGTTTTGAGAGTAAAAGAAAAAGTGTGCTGCGTAACTGAAAATAAATTTGCAGAGAACGGTAAATAATACTGAAATAACAGAAAATTAGCAGCTAACAATGCATCGATCTAACCCAAGAAGGTAGGTCTCTCAAAAATAGTCGAAAAGAGGGAAAAAATCTAATCAAAACACACTAAAAAGAGGCCAACAGATCTAAGGTCGGGAGGGATAGGGATCTAAAGGAGAAATCTGTTGAAAAGAGGTGTAGAAAACAGTAAAGAGGCAGAGGCAAGGTTGCTGCAACAAAGGGGGAAATCAGCTAGAGGTATAAGGGACAAGGAGGTGACCCTAGAGGTAAACCCAAACAAAGCTATATGAGGTGATTTGAAAGGGGGAATAACTGATCTAGAGGGATCTGAAAAGGAAAAGGGCCGAAACTCTGAAAATTTAGACATCTGAAACAACTAAAAATCTTCCACAAAAATTGGAGGGTACTAAAGCCCTAAGTGGTGAGATTCCCACTTAGTTGAGTAGAACAGGTCAGAAACAGGTCTAAACGGGCAGAGACAGAGGCTGGAAAACCCTAACAAAAGCTCCAGACAAACCTAGAAAAATTGCTCGAAAAGTGCAGAAAAAAGTGTAGGTCGCAGGTTCTGACCTGTTTTCAGTCCAGGTCACATTTTTTAGGCAGAAAAGTGTGTCCTCTAGTCCCAGTCATAGGTTTTGGGCTGATAAGTGCGACCTGCAGATCCGGGTCTCTCGGCTGCAGATTTTAGAAAAATTTGTCGTCTCAGTTGCGGCTGATGTCGGTCACCTGCACAATAGGTCCAGAAACACACAGAAGCTAAAAATATTAGTGTTTGAGGGTTTTATAGGTGAAAAGTAACATAAAAATAGGAAAAACAAAAAACTGAAGAGAAACCCTAGAATCTGAAATAGTTGGACATGCAGGAATAGATAAAATGACAGCGGTCGCAAAAGAAAACCCATGTGGAGTCGCCAATTGTTAGTATGAATATTTCGTTGGAAAAATACCACTTTAGCTACGCATAACAAATAGACCTAACATCAATTATGGCTGCCAATATCTTTAAATCTGCAGTTAGTTGATCCAAAATAAAGTTGCACAAATCTAGATCTATGCATAAAATACATTAAGCAGTGAAAATAGAATGTTGCTCCATCCATCCAATAGATAAGACAAGAACAATATATTTGAAAGAATTTTTGTATTAAAGGGGCACCTGAGAGGAAAACAAGAAAGGTGTTTCCAATTATCCTCAATGGGATGGGTTCTTGAAAGTCCTCAGCATTTCAGATCTAAAACTTCTCTCTCTTGTTGGTGTAGAAAACCCAGACAAACATAGAACTCAAAGGGAGCTCACAAGGAAAATGATGGAAAATGTGACAATGATAATGGCTCAAAGTCAGACCAAGAGTATAGATCCAGAGTGATCTAATGCAATGAAAGGTGACAAATGAATGGGAAAACCGTTCTATTATTAGCAAAATATTAGGGCGGTCTATAACTTGGCGCATGAATAAAATATTATTAACCAACTTCTAGAACCACCTTTTGGGAATATTTTATTATATTTTTTGGAGGGAGAAGGATTTTGTCATGGGTAAAATCCTTTATTTGTAAATATTAAATAAATAAATGATTTATTTATTATTTTTAAGGAAATGGTGGAAATATAATTAAATAAATAATGATTTATTTAATTATTTATAAATTATTTGGTCAAATTTAACTAGGAATATTATTTAAATAAGCATTAAATAACTTATTCCTAGGAAAAAATCAAATAAATAAGGATTTATTTAATTGATCTCCTTGTTTTGGGTTAAATATGACTAGGAATAATAATTAAATTGATGTTTAACTAATTATTACTTGAGGAAATATAAACAAATATAGATTTGTTTATTATTTCCTTTTGGGGTTTCCTGTTTAGACCATAAACAACTTAATAAAGGTTTTTTACTGAGCTATTTCACATAGTGAAAGCAATTTTACTTATGGTAAAATTGGTATTACATGGTGTACTTGGGTCCATCTAATGATAATAGGTTAGATGACCAAAAACTGGTGTAACAAGGTGAGGAAATTTAAGTGAGTGGAGATGTAGGAACAATAGGAAGTGATGGAGAATTGCGGATGGGAGGGAGAAGATGAAGGAATGTCTTGTTGATTATGGGCTTGTGGAGAAGTGAACACCTCATTGGCAATGAAGGTCTCCCATGCAATACCCTTCTACTGTAGTTGGTGAATAACAACCATCTTGATCAAAGAATGATGAAAAAGGCTTTGAATCTGCTGAAGACAGTCTCTCTTTTGTATAATATAGGACATTTTATTAATGCTTCTATATAGGTAATAGGGTATGTGCAACATCCTCACTCTAGTGAAATGCATAAGCAGCCCAATGTGGTATGAGTAAAGAATGGAGAACCTTCCCTCACATGTGAAATACTTCATAATGATCCTCATCATAGGTGCATATCTATCAAGAAAATGTGATAAAGGAGAGATGGATTTGATATGGTCTTTATACCTGGGTTTAAGATATGGCTCAAAGTAACTCATGTCAATATTTCTTGCTTGAACCATTTCTCCCCTACACTAGGTATTCCTGTGGCATTAGCAATAACATATGTAGATAACTCAAATGTGACCCCTACAAGGTTAACTTATTTGTCATGCAAGTTAATGACAAATAGTCTAGTTAGCTGAGGGTGGTTTTGCACCTACTACACCTTTTCACAAAATTCATAGCAACCTACATGTTTGAAACATGAAATAGTAAGGGGCGATGCCATTAGCTCCTTTTTGTTGAGGGGTTCAAATCTGTTTATCTTTCCACCTTTGTGCTCATGCCTCCTTGTCATTTGAGCCTCCCCACCACTGCCACTGTCCTCTCCCTCTGCTGTCATGCTTAAAACTATGTTTTGAAACACTCTTGGGCTGATGTCAAATTGAGACGAAGGAGGGCAATGGAATGTCAATCATTTTTCAAGTGAAGGGGCTGAGTGTTATGAATGGGATGAGTGTAGGGATAGCTCAGGTGAATGAACAACCTCCAAATAGTGTAATCCTCTGTCTATCACTGATTTTCTTTACAGGCAGATGAAGTAATTGTAAATAGTGATTCCAAGTTTAAACACCTAGGGTTTCTTCTTAGGATTTCAACTTCTTTCAATTAAAAATCATCAAATATCTTGAAATTGTGGTTAGGGCATCCAATTACCATTTATCAGTGCCTTGGAGGACCTTGGAGGAATCTTGAAAGAGATTTGGAGTCAAATGAGTGGTTGTAGGGTTTAGGAACCCTTCCTGCCCAAGCGCGCAGTGCCAAGGCCAAGGGCGCAACGTCGAGGCTAAGCACCCAACGCCAAAGGTTTTCTTCACTGGCCCTATTAGGTAAGGGTGCAGTGCCTTCCCCAGCGTGCATCACTCACTTCCAAGCGCGCAACACCAGTGTAATTTTTATGGAGGAATTTTTTGAAGGGCGTAGCGCCCAATCCTAGGCACGCAACGCCAGACAAATTTGCCCAAATTTGCTTAGAAAACTCACAAGTTTTTCTCTCTTGAATTCTCTAGTGATTTTTCAAGGAAACAATGATTTTTTTGAAGTTTTTAGATGGGATTTTATAGACTTGTAGATTTTAATTTATCTTTGATAACCCATATCCTAATGTTTTAAGTCTTTTTCACTTTCTCACTAATTTTTTTTTACTTTTTTCTTGCAGGTGACTGAAAACATTAACTTGGCTTTGCTTTTACTCGTTGAGGAATGACAAGTTTATTTTGACAACTTTAGGATTGATTTCACACAGTAGAATCTTCAAAACCTTCCTTTACTTCCATCATGGAGTTTAACTCATATTTTTCTCATTTAGGCATGACAAGCTCATAAAACACCTTTGGGAGGATTTCACGTAGCAACACATTCAACACCCTCTTTTTCTTGCACCATGGAGTTCAACTCATCATTTCACCTTCTCTGGCCATTTTCCCAAAGCCCTAGCTATCTGGAGTTCTTCAAAACAATCATCAGTGTCATCTTATAAGTTATCTATAGCCCTTTTGAGTTCATTCATTTTTGTCCTGTTCACCTCACCTTTTTCGATATTCCATCAATAGTATTTGATAGACTTTCTTCATGTTTGGATTTTTGTACCTTCTCCATGTATTTTCAGCAATTTATCACTATTTTGGCACTCAACTGGACCATTAAGTTCAAAACCCTAGTTCTCCTACAAGGCCAAGTGTTTCTTTTCTCTTTTGCTGTAGTTGTTTTCATTCAGGAGTAGACCATCTACCTTATCAATAATTTTTGTTGTTAGACCTTTCAACACTCCTACAAAAGTTCCAAAGTTTGTCCATTTTCCTCATGTGCAGATTCTGAACTGAAGGGATAGTATTCTTTAGAAATTTTTTAGGTCCTTTCTTGAATAACCATGTCTTGAAATTATATTACATCTGAGCCAAATTATATCAAAGGAAAATAAGTGCCTGAAACATCCAAAGACAACCTTAAAACATGTGAAAGCCTAATGACCTAGTGGGAGGGTCCTTTGACCTGATCTTGACTGAAAATTGGCTTAGAGGCTTCAGGTGAAAAATAGATTATTGTCAAAAGTGTTGTATTTAGGATCCGAAATCCAATGTACTTGATTTATCTAAAGAGCCTACAGAGATGGTTTTGAGACCATCAATGCTTGAGGAATCTGGGGAACTTGGGAATGAGTTAGCTATAGGAAACCCTAGAGGGAAGGTGGAGTTCATTGACAGGGAAAAAATGAGGAAATGAGGTCATAGGTAGGGAAGTAGGATGAAAATGAGAGGTATAAGCTTATGAGGAGTTTTTAGGGGCAACAGGGTGACTTTGAGATGGAAAAATTGATAAATATTGAAAAAATTTCTAAGGATAATGAAGGCAGTGAATTTCCTGAAACTCACAATATTCAAGGAATGTTGTTTTCAAAAATCTAGAAACACTCTTTAGCCATCTAAAGATAGCGAAAAATACTAATGACTAACAGAAAGAAAACAAAAAATCGAAGGGATGGTTGGAAAAGACTCCATGCAACTAAATTCATTTCCATGTGGTTCACCCATAATTTTGGTTCATAAGAAAAACGAGACATGGGGAATGTGTGTCGATTTTAAGGTTTTTGATTCATTTAAGCAGAAACATTTCACAGCATTATTAGATCATCAACAACCATTTGAAGTTAAAACAAATGCTAGTGGTTATGCAATGGAAACAATGATTCACATAGATCATCAGTAGCTTCAATACCTTCACTCACAGACTAAGTTGCAAGAATCTCACCACTATAGATGGATGAGATTTCTTCAACAAATTCACTTATTAATTAAGGACAAGAAAGGTGTAACAAGTAAAGTAGTTGATATGATGTCTAAAATGTCTTTGATTACTTCAGCAGTACTGCAAAATAGTTCATTGAAACATGAAAATTATGTAGAACAGTATAGTACTAATGATGATTTCAAATATATTTATGAATCACTAACTCATGATACTCATATAGAAGAAACCAATTATCATATTCATGATAGATTGTTATATCATCTGGGTAAATTATGCATACCGCAGACATAAAGAGTGTAGATTATTGGGGAAGTTCATCCTTCTCGGATTGCAGGACATTTTGGCATAATCAAGACTATGGCACAAAGTCAAAGGTATTGTTACTGGCCTCATATGTATGAAAAAATTGTGAAGTACATTAAGGGATGTGTGATGTGTTCGATAAGCAAGCCAAGCAATCAAAAGATTTTTTTGTGCATGCCACTTCTAGTTCTTTTGCAACCATGGGGCAGCATGGATTTTTTTCAAGGACAGATAGAAATGGTGAACAGGACCGGGATACATATTCTTCGAGGTAACTGCAATAAGCATCCTAGGTTGTGGGATGAATCTTTACCTTATGTGCATCATGCATACAATCAAGCCTTACATTCTTCTCTAAATGTGCCATGACAAGCATTGAGTCAAGCCAAGTACAAATTGTGCCATGACAGGCATCGATTCGATCCTCATTTTCAGGTCAACGATTAGGTATGGTTGTATATCAAAAAAGTCTGGTTGAAAGGAGAAGGTAAGAAAATGAAATCTATCAGGTATGATCCTTTCAAGATTATTGAAAAGATTGACAATAATGAATTTCAATTAGATTTATTGCCTTACATGCATATTTACTCAGTTGTGAATGATAAAAATCTGAGGTTGTATGAACCTCATATGATTTTTGATCTCGAGGATGATACACAAATCCCTTATATTGACGATTTATCACCTGATTACATGATAGAGTTGCAGGAAGATACCATATTGGACAGAATAGTTCGTACTTCCAGGCAAGAAGATGTGGAATATCTTCGAGTGGGACTCAAGGGCATGAATCTAAGGGAAAATGGATAGAGATCGAAAAAGTGAGGGAGTTGTACCCTCACCTGTTATCTTCTTAAAATCAAACTTTTGTGGTCCAAAAGCTTTCAAGTGGAGAGGATTGATCCAGGAGGATCTTGTTCAATGTAGTTCGACAGAGAGGTCTAGTCAGCTCTAGAAGTCCGATGTCCATTTCAGTCTTCATACCATCAGTTTCGCCAGTGAAGAAGTCTTCAAGTTGATCGTGGCTCAGTTTGGGTTCATGATGTTGTAATTATCATGTGATGTCATGAAGTGTGTGGTATTTGTAAAGGTGGAAAAAATTATAATGGTTAAACTAAGGTAGTCAAAACCTAGCACTAAGTCCTAAGCCTAAGTAAAAACCTAGTGCTAAGACCTAATCCTAAAAATTATGGTCTAATCCTAGCACTATGTCAAAACCTAAATGCTAAACCTAAAAGCTATGGTGTTGAAACCTACCACATTCAACCTAAATAATAAACCTATGGTGAAAAATGAGGTTCGGGGTATAGAAAAATTTATAATAAAGTTTTAAAACCCACACAGTCCTAAACTATGTTGGAAACATAACCGCCAGCATATGTAATCAACTTTAAAGGCCACAACAGAAAATTTCAAGACACCAGTTGTAACCATGTCGAATAATGTTCTCCATCTGAACGTGATGGCGGATAAGGGTAAGCTAGAACCACCAGATCTAACCGTAGCCACTAGAATCAAACCGCCTAAATTTCCTGTTCACATGTCGGTAGTTAATAAAATCCGCCTGGTTAGCCTAACCGCCGGGGCTAAATTTTATCATATGGTCCATTTTTGGCTTTTCTAATTTAATATGTGCTAAGGATGTATTTAAAACACCTTATCATATACATTAGGTGTCATTACAGGAGAAGGCTGAGACCCGATCACATGTTTTTCTCAACCTCTTTGCCTAATTTGGCATCAGGGAGTTCAAGATCAACCTTATTTAAACCATGACATTATTCCTTCATTGGGACATTGAGTGTATGGGAGTTTGGATTCAAAGGGATAGAGGAAATTTTGTTTTCAACATTGCTCAATCGTCTAAAGGTGGAATTGAGCACAGAAACAGGCATTGGAAGGCTGAGAGAGAGATATTTCTATTGTTAGTGACCAGAAGTGTCTATGAGCACGATCATTATGGTGTATTTTCTGTGTAAACAATTCCTCGGATAAATCCTAATAAAGCAGACGCCCACTTGAAAGCGGATCCAGAGATGTAGTCCACCAGGGACGAACTCCGTAATCAACATTTTGCTTCTTCTTCTCTCTGTTTTATGTTGTATTTTAATCACTTATTTTTTTTTGGTTTATGTCGTCTTACATTTTAAATATCTCTTCACTTAACAATCAATCTTGATGAAAAAATAATCAAACTACCTCAACACTTAATCGATCAATTTCAGATCACTTCCATGCAAAGACTCCTCCTCCAAAACTGTGCTATCCCCACTAGCTCCACTCTCTTCTTTGGTAGCGTTGTTGATTTGGTCAACCTTGATCTATTCCACATGCATTTCTCCCTTTCACACCCAAGGTGGATTTATT
Organism: Pinus albicaulis; assembly: GCA_034641835.2. Classification (NCBI taxonomy): domain Eukaryota; kingdom Viridiplantae; phylum Streptophyta; class Pinopsida; order Pinales; family Pinaceae; genus Pinus; species Pinus albicaulis. The sequence goes on along the minus strand of CM076574.1, from coordinate 1,420,549,757 downwards.
TTGTCTCTCTAAACTGATCAACATTCACACTGGAAGTGTTTTATTCCTACTAAAGAGATTTAAGGGTCTCTTTACCCCATTTATTCTTCTAGACTAAAAATACAAGTAACATATAATATTCCAACTAGCTAAAAGCTAATTGGGAATATTACACTAGATGAAGGGTTGCTCGCCTCACTGGATGATAAGCTCAAAAACTGGGGTTATGAACCCTCTAGTAGATCTGCCCTCCTGGATTGCATAATTGCTGAAGGAGACTACACTACTAGAAGTGGCTGAATATTGGCCCGATGTCAGATGATGAAATGGAGCTCAAAGAGCCTCTCTTGAGTGGGCACTCAAAGTCCCCTAAGGATGATGGTGGTATTTTTTCTCAAAAACAACCTTTAACTAAAAAACACATCATACTACGCTAAATAGTTGAAGCGTGAATAAAATCATAAAAGAAAATACATAAGCTGTAGGTTTTAACCCTGTACAGACATTATCTACAAAAGAATCTTAAAAACAGAAAATAAACAATAGAGAGAGCATAAAACATAAAATAGATATACACAGATATTTTCCCCTGGATCCCAAATCGGGATGACCAACTTGATTTTTCATTATATTCCTTTTAGTGTTACAACACACACACACATATATATATGCAAAAGCATACATAAACCCAAATCCATTAACCCTGGATTATAACATAACCGCAGTTCCCTTGATCGGATCTACAAAATACCAGGGGACGAAAGCCATCATGCCCCAAAACCATGTGAAAACCCATGCACAAAACCATGGGCGGGTCTTCCCACTGGAAAATAAGGACCAAAAAAATTTTCATGGGGTGCTACCCCGGACCCCAACAGGGGGGGCTTCCGCCCCCCCTATGACCCCCCTGCTGTGCTCGACGTAATGTACAAGGTGGGCTATGACCCCCTCACGTGTGACTAGTCGTGGAAAGAATATAACACATACCCAACATTCTCCCTCTTGTTGTTTTATTTCCGCAAGGGGCCATAGGAGAGTTGAGTCATTAGCCCAGCTTTTCAACACCCATTGTTTCTCTACACCAAGAGAACTTCTGAGTGCTCACAGACTTCGTTAATGCATGTGCAACATTCTTCAAAGTTTCCACCTTTACCAACAACACCCTTTTAGCCTCAACCATATATCTCACAAAATGATATTGAACATCAATGTGCTTTGTCTTTGAAGCATAAGCAGGGTTCTTAGCCAAGAAAATTTCACTTTGGCTATCATAGTGTATCCTTATAGCTTTCTGCACCAACCCCATACTTGAACACAATCTCTGCAACCAAATGGCTTCCTTTCTTGCATGAGTGGTTGTTATGTATTCTACCTGTGTAGTTGAAAGAGCCACTACAGACTGTCTTTTACTCATCCAACTGACTACACCTCCAAATAGGCTAAACACATACGCACTTGTAGATCTTATTTGGTCCAGATCTCTAGCCCAGTCTGCATCAAAAAAACCACAAATGTCCAACACTCTTTCCAATCCTGGTCTTCCCTTGTAGCACAAGCCATAATCACTAGTGCCACGCAAATATCTAAAAACCCACTTCATTGCTGTCCAATGCTCCTTCCCTAGGTTTGAAATAAACCTGCTCAATACTCCCACTGCATGTGCAATGTCTGGTCTAGTACATACCATTGCATACATCAGGCTACCCACTGCACTTGCATACAGAACACGGGACATATCATCCTCTTATTCTTGTGTCTTGGGACACTGTTCAACAGACAACTTTACACCTATAGGAATCGGTACATTCACCGGTTTACTATCCTGCATATTGAACCTCTACAATATAGTCTTGACATACTTCCCCTAGTTTAACCAAAGCTTCCTTATTGCTCGATCTATCTTAATTTCCATGCCCAAAATATATTTTGCAGCACCAAGATCCTTCACGTCGAATTTGGAGAACAGTTGGGTCTTCAAATCTTGGATAATTTCTTTGTTATTTCAAATCAACAACATATCATCCACATAAAAGATCAAATAAATAGCACGATGTTGGGAAAAATAATGAGAGGGGGGGGTGAATCAGTATTTAGGGCATACTCAAAACTTTTTACTTTTTTCTGACTTCAAAACCCATACACTACTTTGCTTAACCAGACTAGTGTATACATGTGGATATCCTTCATAAAACTCGCGTATAGATAGAGATCTTATTATGCCATTAATTCTTTACATAGTTCTATGCAACATTCATTCTTCTGATAATTAGATAACAGTAAGCATGTGTAGTAATAACAGAGTAAACCATCACACATAAGCATCACACATGAACACCAGGATTTTAGGTGGAAACCCAATTCGGGAGAAAACCACCGCTGTCGTTGTCTCGACCTTCAATATTTTATTATAAAGAAAACATCTTACAACTATGTCTTGACACAGAGACTCATACAACCTGTGACACCACCTGCGCTCGTTTACCAGCCTCTCCTGGAAGGGAGCTCCAACCCCCTGACTCGTTTACCAGCCTCTCCTAGAAGGGAGCTATGACCCCTTGCTCTCGTTTACCAGCCTCACCTGGAAGGGAGCTACAACCCCCTGACTGAAGGCTACAACCCTCAGCACCACCATGGACCACGTTTCATCAATTTTCACACTGGATCCAAAAGCTTCCTTTAGAACACAACTTGCAGGAAACTTTTCATCATATTTTTAGACTATACCCACTCCACACATTTAAGCTCAATCATACATCAAACTGATACTTATCACTTCAAACAACCCAGATCTGTAGAATTCATCATTAATAGATAACAGCAACACATCAGAACAGATCAGACATTTCATACTTCATACTTCATCAAACCTTAGTTTTCATACGCGCTTTCCTTTCATTGATACCGCGTATATACGTGCTTCCATTCATATCAACCTGCGTATACATCTGCACATTACAGAACAACCCATACGCGCTTTATCTTCATCAAACCCGTGTATATACGCACTTCTGCTGCGACAAACTAGCGTATAGATCTTCAGACATTATAGAGAAGCATACTTCTTCAGATCAGATATTCAGTTCAGATTTAACCCTTCACTTCAGACAGATGTTCACCTCATCTCAGATCTAAGCATACCATAAACAGATCTAGAAGATACAAATACATTTCAGATCCAGATTCCCTTCTTCATCATTTTCTTCATAGGTGCATCACAGATTTAGATCTATCATCAAACTGTTATACTTTCCATACCGACATACTTCAGAGTGAAGTATCCATTCAAACCCAGACTTATGCACACCCTTTCACAATGATTTTATTCTCCTTATATAGGTTTACCCTTTTTCAATACCATGAGCCAAAACCACATTACTTCCAATGGTATTCCTGGACGGGGTCTCATAGACATACCAGCGCTCAATACAATGGGTCCATACTATGGTAGTAACCCCTCGTTTTACAAATTTAGAGCGCAATTGAGCATACACGACTTGGCACGTACTTTTCCGTGTGCATACGCTACTTATTCTAGACAAACCCGCGTATGCCTTGAGATACATACTTTTCATCATTTTTCTAGCACATACTGTAATTCCTTTCATCATTACATCTGATTTGTTCTGAGACACATCATATCACATCAGATTTACATCATTACCAAGTCCATCAAGTCAAGAATAACTTCATCAAGTAGGTTGCCATCATCTTCATCAAGTGGGTTTCCATCAAGGACAACACTCCGCATCATATTGCCAACAATCTCCCCCTTTGGACTTGATGGCAACCACGATGGTGTTTGATCACCACAATAGATAGATACATTAAGCATAAAGATATTCTCCCCCTTTGAAACACCATGTCACTCTCCCCCTTTGACATCAAGGGAAAAGTGCGGATCAAAACCAACACAAAGTTTTTCTCCTCATGTAGGAAGAAGAGCTTTGTAGATCTGATGTGCACTGAAGTTACCATGCTCCCCCTGAGTTCATGCTGAATCTTCAAACATATTTTTCAATGAATTTCATGACTCTATGACCTTCCTATCACCAAGGACTCATACTTACATCAAAGATCCAACCAAGTGGATTTACATATGAGACTCAAATACCCAACCAAGTGGGTTTACACATTTTGACTCAAGTACCCAACTAAGTGGGTTTACACATTTGATCAAGTCCTTACATGACTGAATATTACAATTTTTACATCATAGGTCTCAACATGAATTTTTCATCAAATTACAAATATGACTTTTCATGACCAATACCAGAAGGACCTCAAGAGAGATCACATTTCAAAACCATCATAATGCCAACAATGCATTATACTCAGCAAGACTAATGCTCCCCTTGAAACTATGCATCCAATGCATCCTTTCTATATGAAAAAAGCTCCCCCTTTTCTTATGCATCCTAGATACTTTCAACAGCAAATCATCAAGGCATCTTCACCCAAAATCAGAGAATGAAATAGAAATATAAGAGCTGAAACATCACCAGAGAAACCATACAGTATCAGAGATACCAAACAGCACCACAACTTGTGCTGAAGAAATGCTGACCCAGAAAAATTGTCAGCCACCACACATACGCGGTTTTTTGTGTATGAACTCGCGTATATACACGACTGTGTTTAAGGAAATCCACGTATCCAATTCCATCTTCTGCGTTTTAACCAGATCTGATCCTCTACAGAGACAGTTTTCATCTTCTTTCTGAGATATTTGAATGCTTCCCTGGAATATATGAGAATAGATAGATAGGACAATGTAGTTGTGTCTTCAAGTGTCATCCAATGGTTGTAGAAAAGGAACATTAGTAACCAAGCTTTCAAACTCTTTGCAGCATCAACATATTCTTCCCAAGAGGAATTATCATACCAGAACAACTTCTACAATAAACACTATGTGTCAAGCAATCATTCATGTGATCGGATATCACCAATATCTTCAAGATTTATCATGAACATGATGTAACATGTGTAAGAATTAAAAGAGGTCTCAACCAGCAACAAACTCTGCATGATTTTTCCTTATCTCTGAATCATGAGACTTCCATCTCATCCAAAAGCAAACAATACTCTTCAGCAAAAAGCAAACAGGGCTCATCCATAATCTCATCATCAAAAACCATGTATCATTTCATCAACATTTAGAACTGAGTAATAAGTAGATACAGTGCCAATAATACAATCATTAATAGTCAGACTGATGCTCCCCCTGAACTTATGCTCTTGATCTTCAGTTTTCATACAAATTTTCTTATCATTAGTGCATACGCTACTGTCTCCACTGTAACTCACGTGTATACGTGGATTTAGTTCACTGAACCCGCGTATGTAAAGTGACATATTGAAAATTTCACATTCCTTCATCTCCCCTTGAAGTTGTACCACCTGTACCTATCTTCTTTACATTAGATGCTTTGTCAAAAATAAACATAACCAGAATAACCAAACTAACCATGAGAATCATCATACATTGCTCCCCCTGTGATGATACATTACTAATCCCTATAATGTATCTCACATCACTCCTGCAGTCATTAAGAGAATTAAGCTTCAGAAGCGGATGAATGTACTAGGGTCAATATTCCCTACATTTCTGATCGGTCCTCCTTCCTATTCCAGCTTTGCTTGAAATTTCTAATTGTATGTTGAAAATTAACCAATTTCTCAGATCTGTTCATCCTGCATTCTTTTTCCACATGCCCATACTTGTTACAAGCATAACATCTTATATGAACAGAGAAGTAAGCATAAGGATCATAGTGTGTTTCTCTATTCTTCCTTCTATTGCAATCAGCTGCTTTATGACCATACTTGTTGCATGAAAAACAATATCCCTTGAAGCAACCAGAGTACCTTTCTGAATAGAATCTGTTTGATTGTTACTGAAATGATCTGCTTCTGTAATTTGCTGCAACATGCCCATAATTATGACATTTAAAGCATTCAACATCAGTGAATGATTTCCTTTGAGTATTCATGTTTTTTGGTTGACCTTTTGTTTCTTTCACCACTTCTGGTTTTGCTTTGTCATCCTTTGAATTTTTAGCACTTCCTTGTAAACTAGATTCTCCTTTGACTGTTTCATGAAAACCAAGACCAAGTTTAATAGCAGGAGACCTTTGATTACTAAGAATATTGTCCAGAATCTTAGTACTATCTTGAAACCTCAAGAGTTTATTCTTTTCTTCTAATTTACCTTTAAGAATGTTTACCTCAACCTCCAATTTTTGGCATTTCTTCTTCATGCTTTCTTCGACCCTTTTTCCTTCTTCTACTTGATCATCCAGTTTTAAAATTTCTTCCTTCAACCAATTTTTTTGTTCTTCACATGTTTGTAGCAGCTCTTCATTCTTCTTATTTGATTTTTCTAGATCTTCTTTGAGGGAGAATATTTATGCTTCAAGTCCTTCCTTTTCAAATGATAGGGGTTCTTCATTCTTCTTATTTGATTTTTCCAGATCTTCTTTGAGAGAGATGATTTCTGCTTCAAGTCTTTCACTTCGATTGGTTGCAAAAACATACAACTTTTGATACTTGTCTATCTGTCCATTCAATATTTCTTTCTGTTCATTCATTCTAGAGATCATATCTTTGTAGACAGATTCTCTCTTATGAAATTGATTCCAATCATTGCTTTCATCATTGATCTTGAGTTTTTCTTCTAGACTTATACTGTTACGTTCACTATCTTCACCATTTCTTGCACAAGAAAGTGAATCACAAGAAAAACAATCAGTACCTGTTTTATCTTCTTCATTTTCTGCCGCACGTGTCTTCTGAGATGTCTTCTTTTGAGTAGCCTTATTCTTTTGCTTCTTTTCCATAAGCACTTGTAGATCTTTGTCAAAATCTTCTTCTTCCTCATCAGATACTTCATTTGTATAATAACTCTATCTCTTTTCAAATTGTTTCCCTTTACCATGATTATCTTCATAAGGACATTTAGCAGCATAATGACCAACTTTTCCACAAGAAAAACACTTGAAGGGAAGCTTACCTTTGAATCTTCCAGTTCCTAGTTGGAGTTTTCTCACAAAATTTGCTTCTTCTTCTTCTGATATATAATTTGATTCCTTAACATATGCCTTTTATTTTCCTTTTGCACACCCCTTAAAAGCAGCTTCTTTGATTTGAGAGGGACCTCCTTGTCTCATTTCATAAGCAGTCAGAATACCATGTAGTTGAACAATAGTAAGAGTTTGCAGATCTTGCCTTTCTTCAATAGCTGATACTTTTGACTCAAATTTTGAAGTCGGAGATCTTAAGACTTTTTCCACCAGAGTAGTATCGGTTATGGTTTCACCCAAACTTCTCATACGATTTACAATATCATCTAGACGTAAAAAGAAATTGGCAATACTCTCATCACTATGCATCCTTAAATTTTCATATTCAATTCTGAGAGTTTGGAGTTTTGCACTTTTTACCTTTGTATCTCCTTCATAGCTCGGAATGATTTTGTCCCATATTTCTTTTGCTGAATTTAGCTGCATCACTTTAGCAAATTCTGGTTCAGACATGCTTCCTAACAAAACATTGACTGCTTTGGCATTGACTTCATATTTCTTCCTTTCTGCTGCATCAGTAGGAATACTTGCCGGATACTGATAACCTTCTTCCACGATTTCCCATACTTCTGCACCAAGACTTTGCAGATATGCTTTTGTTCGTATCTTCCAGAATAACAGATTACTTCCATTGAATAGAGGTGGCTTTAAAGACAATACTCCTTCATGACTTCCCATTGCGACGGATCTCCTTCAAGCGATCAAGCTTCTGCAAAAGGACCTGCTTTGATACCAATTGTTGGGAAAAATACTGAGAGGAGGGGGTGGGTGAATCAGTATTTAGGGAATACTCAAAATTTTTTACTTTTTGTTACTTCAAAACCCATACGCTACTTTTCTTAACCAGACTAGCATATACACGTGGATATCCTTCATAAAACTCGCGTATACACAAAGATCTTATTATGCCATTAATTCTTTACATAGTTCTATGCAACATTCATTCTTCTGATAATTAGATAACAGTAAGCATCTGCAGTAATAACAGAGTAAACCATCACACATGAACACCAGGATTTTAGGTGGAAACCCAATTCGGGAGAAAACCATCGCTGCCGTTGTCTCGACCTTCAATATTTTATTATAAAGAAAACATCTTACAACTATGTGCTGGCATAGACTCATACCAGCACGCAGGCACCCACCTGCGCTTGTTTACCAACCTCTCCTGGAAGGGAGCTACGACCCCCTCCTCTCGTTTACCAGCCTCTCCTGGAAGGGAGCTACGACCCCCTGCTCTCATTTACCAGCCTCTCCTGGAAGGGAGCTACAACTCCCTGACTAAAGGCTACAACCCTCAGCACCACCATGGACCATGTTTCATCAATTTTCACACTGGATCCAAAAGCTTCCTTTAGAACACAACTTGCAGGACACTTTTCATCATATTTTCAGACTGGACCCACTCCACACATTTAAGCTCAATCATACATCAAACTGATACTTATCACTTCAAACAACCCACATCTGTATAATTCATCATTAACATATAGCAGTAACATAGCATAACAGATCAGACATTTCATACTTCATACTTCAGCAAACCTTAGTTTTCATACGCACTTTCCTTTCACTGATACCGCGTATATACACGCTTCCATTCATATCAACCTGCGTATACATCTGCACATTACAAAACAACCCATACGCGCTTTATCTTCATCAAACCCGCGTATATACGCACTTCCGCTGTGACAAACTAGCGTATAGATCTTCAGACATTATAGAGCAACATACTTCTTTAGATCAGATATTCAGTTCAGATTTAACCCTTCACTTCAGACAGATGTTCACCTCATATCAGATCTAAGCATACCATAAAAAGATCTAGAAGATACAAATACATTTCAGATCTAGATTCCCTTCTTCATCATTTTCTTCATAGGTGCATCACAAATTCATATCTATCATCAAACTATTATACTTTCCATACCGACATACTTCAGAGTGAAGTATCCATTCAAACCTAGACTTATGCACACCCTTGCACAATGATTTTCTTCTCCTTATATAGGTTTACCCTTTTTCAATACCATGAGCCAAAACCACATTACTTCCAATGGTATTCATGGACGAGATCTCATAGACATACCAGCGCTCAATACAATGGGTCCATACTATGGTAGTAACCCCTCGTTTTACAAATTTAGAGCGCAATTGAGCATATGCGACTTGGCACGTACTTTTCCGCGTGCATACACTACTTATTCTAGACAAACCCGTGTATGCCTTAAGACACATACTTTTCATCATTGTTCTAGCACATACTATAATTCCTTTCATCATTACATCTGAGTTGTTCTGAGACACATCATATCACATCAGATTTACATCATTACCAAGTCCATCAAGTCAAGAATAACTTCATCAAGTAGGTTGCCATCATCTTCATCAAGTGGGTTGCCATCAAGGACAACACTCCGCATCATATTGCCAACACACAGTCACTAATTAATTAAAAATAAACAAAGTGATCCTCCTTGCTTCTGGTGAAGCCAAGTCCCCATATATAGGTATCAAATTTATGATACCACATCCTTGGTGACTGTTTTAACCCATACAAAGACTTCTTTAACCTGCATACCAGTTCTTTCTTCTCTTTCACCGTAAAGCCTTCAGGTTGTTTCATGTAGATCTCCTCTTCTAGATCCCTGTGAAGAAATTTTGTCTTCACATCCATCTATTCTACCTCAAAATCAAATGCAACAGCAACTGATTAAAGTAATCTAATAGAAGTAACTTTGGCAACAGGAGAAAAAATATCACCAAAATCAATCAACAACACCTGGGAATAACCTTTTGCTACCAACCTAGCTTTGTATTTATCCACCTTGCCTTCTACATTCATCTTATTCTTAAACACCCATTTTCTCTCGATGGGCTTCCTTCTAGCAGGAAACTCCACCAGATCCCATGCCTCATTGTTATGCAACGATGCTATTTCATCAACCATGGCCTCCTTCCAGAGTTTTCCATGCTTTGAATCTACGGCCTCCATGACAGTTCTGGGATCATCAACAGTTATATTTTTAAAAAAAATTGAACAAAAAGCAGATGGACTATACCTTTCTGGTTGTCTTCTTTCCCAAACTGATCTTCTCACAGTTGGAGTTTGTGGCTCTTCCTCTTCCGAGTCTTCTTCTGTTATAGAGTTTGATTCATCCTCCTTTAGCTCAAACTCTATCTTTTCAGGTTCCTTTGGTAGGACTTCATGTTTAACAACATCTTTCACCTCTCTAAACACCACATATTAGTTGTACACAACGTTCATTTTTTCCAGGTTCCAAAGTTTGTAACCCTTTAAACCATCCTTATACCCAATAAAGATGCACCTTTCATATTTATTATCCAACTTGCTCCTTTTCTCCTTTGTAAAATGTACATATGCATCACATCCAAATACCCTTAGATGTGAAAGAGAGGGTTTCTTACCAGTCCATACCTCATGTGGAGTCTTATCCTCCAACACTGATGAAGGTGATCTGTTAACCAAGTAACATGCAGTCTCCACTACCTCTGCCCAGAATTCTTGTCCTAACCCAGTACCACTAAACATGCTTCTTCCCTTTTCCATCAATGTTTTGTTCATTCTTTCTACAACTACGTTTTTTTGATGTGTGTATGGAGTAGTCTTTTGTCGTGCTATACCACACTTCTTACAAAACTCTTCAAGTTCCTTCTTGCAGAACTCCTCATCATTATCTGTCCTCAACACCTTTATCTTTTTCTCTGTCTCATTTTCCACCAGAGCCTTAAATTCTTTAAATCTTTCAAATACTTCAGATTTCTTCCTCAAGAAATATTCCATGTTTTCCTTAAGAAGTCATCTATGAATGAAACATAGTACACAAAATTACCCAATGATGGAATCGACACAGGTCCAAACACATCATTGTGCACAAGCTTTAATATCTTGTTTTCCCTCTTAGCACCAGAAGGAAAACTCACACGATTCTATTTCCCATATACACAATGTTCACAGAAATCGAAATCTGGAGAGCTATTAGACATACCTTCTACCATACCATTTCCATGAAGTATCTGAAGGCCCTTATCTCCAATATGTCCTAGCCTTTGATGCCATAACATGGTATTTTCTCCAGAGATAGCTAGGCTTTCCGCTCCACTTTTGGGAACCACGGAACTATTGCACCCATTAATAATAGTGGTGCCCTGAAGCTTGTACAGAGTTCCAATCCGAACTCCCCGCATTAATACCAGTGCTCCCCGAACCATATTATAGGTATCTTTCTCGAACACTATTTTTACACCTGCATCATCCATCTTGATTACAGAAATCAGATTTTTGGCCTATGCAGGAATGTGCAGAACACCAGGAAGTGTTATAATCCTTCCACCTTGCAGCTTTAGCTTGACGTTTCCACATCCGAAGATTTTGGCCTTCCTATCATCACCTAAGAAGACATCATCGCCATCATATTTCTCATACTTACAGAACCACTCCCTATGGGGAGTGAAGTGAAAGGATGCACCCAAGTCAATCAACCATGACTCATGATCTACATGTGTATTTGAAGAAGAAGCCAAATACACATCCCCATCTTCATCTGAGGTGGTTTTTGCTTTTTTAGAAGGAGCATCATCAGATCCCTTTCCTTTCTCAGGAACTTTAGATCTGCAGTCCTTTTTGTAGTGCCCTTCCTTTCTGCATTTCCAGCACACCTTTACAAAATTTCTAGGAGATTTAGATCTCCCACTCGAAACCTTATTCTTGTTTCTATTCTGGGACCTTCCTCATATAGATAAGGCATCTCTCATTTCCTACGATAGCAAGGCTGACACAATGTCATCAAAATTCAAGGTAGTTGTATTGCTACCTATTGCAATAACCAGACTGTCCCACGAATCTGGTAGAGAACACAGCAAACTGATGCACTTATCTTCATCTGAGATTTTAATATCAATAGATGACAGCTGACTTACCACAGTATTGAAGGCATTCAGATGCTCTATCACCAAGTCTTCATCCTTCATCCTCAGGTTATACAAATTTTTACACAGGAACAATTTACTCACCAGAGACTTAGATTAGTACAAAGTCCCTAGCTTTTCCCAAAAGGTCTTCACCATAGCTTCCCCAAATACATTCAAAAATACTGAATCTGAGACACACAACCGTATTGTGCTCTTTGCCTTCCGATCCAACTTCTTCCAATTTTCATTTGACATTGCCATTGGTTTGCTACCCAGATCTACCGCGATCCACTGATCCTTATCCACCAGCAGATCCTCCATCTTGAGCTTCAACAACTCAAAACTCTGACCATTAAATTTATCTATCTCTATCTTCCCACCGCTCACCATCTTCTTTCACCACAAGAATCGATCCTGCAGGTCTCCCACTGAACAGTGTCTACCTCAGGCCCAAGCAAAAAACCCCTCAGCAGCAAAGGCGTCCCCTTGAATCTGAAACTGCTCTGGTACCAAATGTAGGTGTTACACCATTTTTTGGTAATCTAACCTTTTATCATTAGATGGACCCAAGTACACCATGTAAGACCAGTTTTACCCTAAGTAAAACTGCTTTCACTATGTTAAAACAGGAAACCCCAAAAGGAAATATTAAACAAACCTATGTTGTTTGATTTTCCTCATGGAATAATTAATTAAACCATAATTTAATTATTATTCCTAGTCATGTTTAACCCAAAACAAAGAAATTAATTAGATAAACCTTTATTTATCTTATTATTTTCTAGGAATAATTATTTAAATCTTATTTAGATAATATTCCTTGTTAAATATGACCAAATCACCCACGAATAATTAAATAAATCATTATTTATTTAATTATCTTTCAACCACTTCCTTAAATAATTAAATAAATCATTATTTATTTGATTATCTTCTAACCGCTTCCTTAAAAAAGATAAATAAATCATTTATTTATTTATTTTTGACAAATTAAGGGATTTGACCCAAGTCAAATACCTTTTCCCTCCAACAAATATAATAAAATATTCCATAAAAAGTGGATCTAGATATGGTTAATCATGCTCCAAGATCTAGAATGACCCAATATTTTGTTATAAATAGGAGGGTTTTTCCCATCATTCTTCACCTTTTGTTGCCTATTAGATCACTCTGGATCTATACACTTGGTCACATATCTCCATCATTTGCTCCCATTGAGCTCTACTCTTTGCATTTGGTTTTCTACATCAACTAGAGAGAGAAATCTTAGATCTGAAGTGCTGAGAACTTCCAAGAACCCATCCCACTGAGGGGAATTGGATACTCCTTCTGGTTTTCCTCCCAGGTGCCCCATTAATACAAAAATTCTTTCAAAAATTGTTCTTGTCTTGTCTATTGGTATATGGAGCAAACCCTTATTTTTACTGCTTAATGTCTTTCCATGCATAGATCTGGTGTTTTGTAGCTCTTTTCTTGTCTAACTAACTACAGATCTAAAGATATTGGCAGCCACTTTTGTTGTTAGGGCTATTAGTTATGCGTAGCTAAAGTGGTCCTTTTTCGTACACTTCGACAAAGGATTCATACTAACAGTAGGTTTTAACCCTGTATAGAAATTATCTACAAATGAATCTTAAAAATAGAAAATAAACAATAGTGAGAGCATAAAACATAAAACAGATATACACAATTATTTTCCCCTAGATCCCAAATCGGGACGACCAGCTTGATTTTTCATTATATTCCTTTTAGTGTTACAACGCATATATATACATGCCAAATAATACATAAATTTCAATCCATTAACCTTGGATTAGAACATAACCGTAGTTTCCTTGACCGGATCTACAAAATACCAGGGGCCAAAAACCATCATGCCCCAAAACCATGTGCAAACCCATGCACAAAACCATGAGTGGGTCCGCCCACTGGAAAATAAGGACTAAATTTTTTTTCCCGGGGCACTGCCCTAGACCCCGATAGGGGGGGCTTCTGCCCCCCCTGTGACCCCCCTGCTACACCCAGCACAACGTACAAGCGGGGCTATCACCCACCCGCGCATGACTAGTTATGTAAAGAATATAACACATAACCAACATAAGAAATACTCAAAATGACTTCTATGGCTTCCGTCCCCTTCCTTATATGCTTTTTGAGCCTCCACCCCTTGGCCCCACTGAATAATTATGCTACTCTCATGGAGACTTCGTCCCATTACGATTGCGATGTCCTCCACTGTCTCCACTACCTCCATGACTACGATGTTAATTTGGTCAAATTGACCCCATCCACATGCATTGACCCACATTCACACCAAGGAGTGGTTTATTCATCTTTCTCCTATCTAGATGCACTGATCCACATTCACATTAGAAGTGGTTTTATTCCTACTAAAGAGATTTATGGGTCCCTCTACCCTCTTATTCATCTATATTATTGACAAAAACAAAATTTAATATTCCAAATAGCTAAAAGTTAATTGGGAACATTATAGTCCTCCCCTCTCAATTTTTTCTTGTCCTTAAGAAACTATAAGGATGGATGCTGCAAAATTTTCTCTCCTTCCCAAGTAGCATCCTCATTGTTGAGCAAGTAAATCCCCTCTACAGACAGAGGCAATCCCTCTAGCCCTAGGGTGAGTCTAGCAACTATAGGAACATACTAACATCGACCTTCCTACATTGTAAATGAAATTCAGAGCAAGGAAGATGACCTACCTTGTTCTGATGCTATTTTGTCTTCTTTTTTCAAATATTCTTGATGTGTCACTCTCCTCAAGCTCAATACACGTTGCTACCAACGTCCAATTACCTATACGGACAATCAAGAAGCCACGAAAAGCATAAAATCATGACAAACATAAAACAATTACAACCTATTTAACTGATAAAGGAATGCTAGAAATATCATTATAAATGTAAACAAGAGTGGAAGATAAACATTAGTTGCATTTTATTATGATAAATACAAGGGGAGTTTACAACCAAGCCTTGATGTTAAGGCTCTCCTTAAGTAGTTCCATATCCAAGCATGTTTGTAACACCCTCATATACAAAGTTCTAAGATCTCACTATGTCCTTAAAAGAAAAAAACAATCACACTCTGCACTATTCTACCGAAGCTATAATTACTTCTCCTCTCTAGCTAACTAAGGCAGTAGAGGTGAAGGAGGTGTCCTTATATAACAATGGAGGAAGAGGCTATGGGACCTCAAATAATGGGAAAAGATCTTATCCTTTGGAGTAGTTCCTATTTCTTGGGAAAAAGAAGCCCAAAGTCAAATTCCTCGGCCATATCCTCAAAACAAACTTCCAGTTCACCACCTTGTGAAGCTTCTAGTCATGGAAACTTCGTTTCTATTTTAAAAAATTTCCAAAAGAGGATTGGCACGGGTCCGAAATTATGACAGAGCATCAACCAATGCAGGTCACAATGCAAATCTATGCTATCGGTGTGGGTCAGACACTAAGAAAAACCGTCGACCTTGAAAACCAGGTTTATATAGGGATCTTCCAGAAAAGTTGTAAAGGGAGATGAATTGGCAAACAAAGTGTAGTTCAGGGGTTTGCATCACATACTTGAAAAATACACAAGGGTCACTGTATGGGTCCATCAGGATCAAGTAACGGGAAGTACAGGGATAGTGACAAATTTCTATGTAATAGATGCCCCCTAAAGTATGAAGTCCGAACACAAGTGAGCAGTGAAATTCTTTACAAGTACGTGCAAAGAACCAGATGTTTCCGTCAAGAGACCTGCAAATAAAGCATAGATACATATACATAACTAGAATCTCTGTTGAAAATACATAAATCAAGGTATGGATGCAACCATCCGTAAAAGAGACCATGGTATGGTCGCAACCATCCATATGAGGAGGATCTCATATAGACTCATGGTATGGTTGCAACCATCCATATGAAAGAAACATGTATCCAATCATGGACAAATCATATCACCTTGCAACCTAGAATCTAGAGAATAAAATCCATGGTCTTGTGCTTCATCACGACCCGATAAAGTATAATTTCAAGCATGCAAATAAATGAGTTAAGGTCGAAAATGCAGGAAAATCACCTAATTACCAGCCAATGATGAAATTTTTTAACAGGCACGAGAGATACCACCAATAATGACAATGGCTCTCAAGGTACTAATAGTACAATGTAATATTCCAAAATTAGCATGCAGCTAATTGGAATATTAAGTTTTGCTGATTTCAATTAGGAGATGAATAAATGGGTAAGGAGGCCCATACATTTCAGAAATATGAATTAAATCCCTCATAGAGTGAAAAGGGATAGTCATAAGAGCTAGATTTCACACCCTCATGTGTGGAAAGGGGAATTTTCATGTGGACAAGTTCAAGTTTGACCAAGTCAACAACATTGGCATACAAGGTGGAGATCATCTTTTGAGACAGCGCAGAGATAGTGGGAGGAAGATTCCTTTGTGGAGGAAACCCTAATGAGTGGGACCCATGGTGAGATGGATTCCATTTATATAAAAGGAGGGCAAGGTAGCCATAGCAAGACATGTTATGGATTGTTGATTTTATGGTTCGTATGACTATTTTGCATTCTCTTACTATTTAGCAGATTTGTTGTGCTGCTTAGCACAAGGCATTCTTGTTTAGGAATTCCTTATCCCTTCTTGAGAGGCCTCTTGAGGGAACTTTCTCTTCATTTCTCCACATCCAGGCTTTATTCCAAGCATCCTCCTTCAGCTACAACGTTATTTCTGAAACAATATAACATTGTGTTGCAGTGGAATGTCCACAACACCACTTCCTGCACTTATTTTTCAAAGGAGGGAGCTTCCATTCCTTTGGGAGATAATTAAGGAATATTCCAGAGTAGATTTCAGATCTTGGCACTTGGGAAACACATTTTCTATCCCCTACAGCACAATCCCTCTCCTTGACTATGTTATTTTCAGTGAGCATTTGCAGAGAGGGTTTGCAGTGATTGTTGGACGGTGAGATCTTCAGTGATTGGATCAGCCTTTCACCTGAAGGATCCATTGGATGAGATTCATTCATCTCATGTTCTATCTAT
The DNA here is from genome assembly GCA_034641835.2 of Pinus albicaulis. NCBI lineage: Eukaryota > Viridiplantae > Streptophyta > Pinopsida > Pinales > Pinaceae > Pinus > Pinus albicaulis. The sequence goes on along the minus strand of CM076574.1, from coordinate 1,420,532,707 downwards.
AGCCATCTTCATCCAGATCTTGAATTGTAGCTGCTATTCAGTCCTAGGACTACAACTCCAACATTTTTTCCATTCTTCATATTTCAGGAGATCCTTCCAGGATTGTCTTGAAATTGATTTTGGGACTCTATATCTTTTCTCCCAACATTGTATGAGCTGTATGTTTTCCTATTTGTGTATTTACACTTCCCAGTGGTAGTATCTCTAAATAAACTATGCTGTCATAGCTTTGGGCATTTTTCTGTGTAGAAGTGTACTTCATTTTTCATGTACATGTTTCTTGAGGTTGATTTTTCCTATCGTGAGTGACTCTTTCCTCAAGATCTTGTATAAATTTTCTGATATGACCTTAATATGATGGATATTTTGATATTTTGGCATTTTATGTGTTGATTTATCACTACTCTTTCGTTATTGTGTTCATATATTATTTCATCCCCATTTTGGGATATTACAGTGGTATCAGTGCATAATCTTGGCTCAGCCTGTGGATCTTAGCCATTATGCTATCAGGAGAATAAGAAGAAGAAGAGAAAGATCAGAATGATGGAGAAAATGAGTTTTCTCTCATCTCTTTTTAGAAGCAGGAAGGACCTCAACAAGGAGGTCAAGCAAAGTAGTGGGACTATGCCCTTTCCTTTTGAAAAAGAGGACAAGTTGCATAGAGATGGAGGACACTTGGATCATGATATTCTAAGTGAATACCTTGCTGAATACAAATATAAACCTAGAGCCTTCAAGGAGACTCTAGCTTTACCATATTTCATTCAGCTGGAGGAATAAAGAAAAATTTGTAGCACAAGGAGAATCAAAGGAAATAGGTTTATATTGTCTACTTTTGATGAATCATCTACAACAAGGGTTTGGCCAAGGAAAATAGATGCATTCTTCCTACTACATCTAGTAGTAGAAGGAGAAGATATAGAGATTGAAGCGCTGCACCTAGATGGTGAAGCAAACAATTGGTGGTTCAACCATTTGATCCATGCAAGAGTGATTACTCTTGCTGAATTTTCTGAAAGGTTGATCGAGAAATTTGGCAAGGGGAAAGTAGAGAAGGAGAAGCCCTCACTAACATTGGAGGAGACTTGTACTAGCACTGTAACAACCCGGAAGGAGCAACCTTCAACATCAGCAGTTGGGGGAGCCAACACATTTGAGGAAGGAACTCTTACAGCAATACAAGATACTTCCAGATTTCACCAAGGTATGCCTAAGTTTTCATCTCCTATTGTTTCAGAAAATTTGATGGAGGGTTGTATACCATTGCATATTGCTTATTTGGAGAAATAGAACTACATTGCATTGTGCCACCTTGACTTGTTCAAGGAAGTGATGAAAAATCATCCTCATATACCTTTTTTGAGTTGCACATAGCACTTGAGGTTGGGGTGTAAACTTTTGGAGGATAAGATGAACCTTGTCCAACACAATCCTACACAAAACCACATGCTCATCTTTGAGTTGAAGTATGGGACAGCTATTACATCATTGGAGAGATTAACAGCACTGTCATTAAGCAGTAGTGAGGATAGTTTTCCTCCAACACACTTGGATCCTTATGGATTCAAGAAGGAAATTGATGTGAGATCTTCTCTAGGAGGTCTCCAAGGAGTTGCATTTCAACATCCCATGAAATGCAAGAAGAAAAATATAATTTGGGAGGGTGGTAGTCTTCATTGGAAGGGTACCAAGATGGAACATTATGAGAGACACCTACCTATGGATGGATGGGTGTGGATGGTTAGAAAGAGGCTGGAAAGCTACTTGCAAATATATGATACTGGGCAGCAGGAGGCTTGGCTGCGTTGGCTACTCTTGAAAGAGTTTGGCCATCAAATGACATATCCTCTTTCTAAGGGTATGTGGGTGGAGAAGGTGTGGCAGGATACTTGCATCATAGGGCAGAAAGGAGTATGGATGCATTGTGTTGATATGAAATTCTTCATATCAATAATTATGCTTTCATCACATGATTTGTATGATGGAGGTATGAGGAGGAAGCAAAAACGTTTGTTTCTTTGGTTATTCTTGGAAGAGAAAGGGCATAATTTCTCTCACACTTTACATGATGTTGCAGGAGTAAGAGATGGAACTATCATGGTGCAAGCGGGCTACTCCTTAGCCTTGGATGATTAGGAGGAACTTCCACTTTGGAAGGGATGTCCTATATATAGCAGAATTGTGGGAGATGTCTTTGACAATGGGCATGTCAAAGAGTGGAGCTATGAGTTGGTAGGAGCCTATTTACATAGGCCAACAATGCTATCACTTTAGAGATGGGGATTATTGATGGAATGTCCCCAGGATCACTTCACATAATTTTTTGCGCTTGGTGGACAATGAGAGGTGAGAGCGATGAAGTAGTGGATGGAAACATCTATTACTGTGATATTCTCTTCTTGAATTGGATTTCCAAGCATAAGAAGGACCCTCATGCAGCATATGAATCATTTCTATTCATGAGAGGATGTTATACTATTATGGAGGGCTTATTCATGGATCCTATCATCATCTTACTTTCAGTACATGGCAAGAATTTTTAATATTCCTACTTAGCCTAAGCTAAGAGGAATATACATTTTTGTCTCATTTTCTGTGGCACGAATAAATGAATAAAGGAGGACATGTAAAACTCCTGAAAAGAATGAATAAATCAATGCCCATATGAATAGGGATAAATTTGGGGCATGTAACAAATCACTTGTAGGTGTGAAAAGGGGTTTGAGCTATGAGACTGGGTCAATCTTGACCAAATCTACAGCACTGTCCAGATACAATGTACCTCATGAAGGGACAGCACAGTTCTATATGGAGGCCCCTCATGTGAAAGGAGCTAATTCATCAAGGTGGTTTAGGGTTTTCCAAGGCTTTCCTCTTATAAAAGGAAGGGGAAGGCAGTAAGAGAAGGTTGTTGATGGTGCATATTTCTGAGTATCTTGTCTGTTTAGACAAATACCATTCTCTGTTGTCTAGCTGAGAATAGTGCTGCTTAGCACTTGGGAATTCCTATGCAGGGATCCCACCTCTTCCATTGAGGATTTCTTGGAGGAGTATTGCTGATTTCATCCACTATCAGGCATTTGGCCAAGCTCTACTTCCAACTTCAATGCAGATCCAGTGAGGGTTTGGTTGCTTTTGTAAGCTACAGCAAGTGGAGCCTAGATCTGCTCAGATCTAGATTATACTAGTGCCTCTTCTCAGTGAGTGAGTATTTTATCCTCCTGGAAGATTGCATTAGCTATTGAGATTCAGATCCATATCTTGGCATCAGGCCAACTCAGTGTGTTAGTATGAATCCTTTGTCGAAGTGTATGAAAAAGGACCACTTTAGCTATGCATAACTAATAGCCCTAACAACAAAATTGGTTGCCAATATCTTCAGATCTGCGGTTAGTTATACGAGAAAAGAGCTGCAAAATACCAGATCTATGCATGGAAAGACATTAAGAAGTAAAAACAAGGGTTTGCTCCATATACCAATAGACAAGACAAGAACAATTTTTGAAAGAATTTTTGTATTAATGGGGCACCTGTGAGGAAAACTAGAAGGAGTATCCAATTCCCCTCAATGGGATGGGTTCTTGGAAGTCCTCAGCACTTCAGATCTAAGATTTCTCTCTCTAGTTGATGTAGAAAACCCAATGCAAAGAGTAGAGCTCAATGGGAGCAAATGATGGAGATGTGTGACCAAGTGTATGGATCCAGAGTGATCTAATAGGCAACAAAATGTGAGGAATGGTAGGAAAAACCCTCCTATTTATAACAAAATATTGGGTCATTCTAGATCTTGGTGCATGGGTTAACCAGATCTAGATCCACTTTTTATGGAATATTTTATTATATTTGTTGGAGGGAAAAGTTAGTTGACTTGGGTCAAATCCCTTAATTTGTCAAAAATAAATAAATAAATGATTTATTTATCTTTTTAAGGAAGCGGTTAGAGGATAATCAAATAAATAATGATTTATTTAATTATTTAAGGAAGTGGTTGAAAGATAATTAAATAAATAGTGATTTATTTAATTATTTGTGGGTAATTTGGTCATATTTAACAAGGAATATTATCTAAATAAGGTTTAAATAATTATTCCTAGAAAATAATAAGATAAATAAAGGTTTATCTAATTAATTTCTTTGATTTTGGGTTAAACATGACTGGGAATAATAATTAAATTATGATTTAATTAATTATTCCATGAGGAAAATCAAAGAAATATGGGTTTGTTTAATATTTCCTTTTGGGGTTTCTTGTTTTAACATAGTGAAAGCGGTTTTACTTAGGGTAAAACTGGTCTTACATGGTGTACTTGGGTCCATCTAATGATAATAGGTTAGATGACCAAAAAATGGTGTAACACAGTGTTTCAAGCTACAACACAGTTTCCCTTCTAGGATTACGTTATTTTCAGTGGAGCTTTTGTAGGGTGTTTTGACCCTTTTTTTTATTATAGATCTATGGTGTTGGGCTTAGCCTTTCACTTTGGTGATCCATGGATTAGCTTGCTGATCCATGTTTTATATAGATCTGATATGTTTCTAATGTAAAATCATCTTCAAAAATTTTGAATAATATTGCAGATCTGCTACTTTAAACTCATATCTACTCTTTGTATTGCATGATTTGGTCAACCCCAAGGGGATCTTGTAATAGAGCCTTTCTAGTGTACATATCTGAAATGGATCTAATATTTTGTACACATATCTGCTCTAGATCTTAAGTGTAACATTCAGCCACTACAACTCCATTAAATAATGTTGTTAAGCCATTTTGCATTAAATACATGTGTTGCAACCCTCTTTTCTGAAGATTTCCTTCTCTCTTGTCTTTTATATTCTGCTGTATAATGTAAGAGCATCAATATAAATCTGATTTTATGCTATATATTCAAAATTTGATCTTATTTGATAGCAACCTACTCATTCTTTCCAAAACTGCATTATTTCTGAAGCAATTTTTTGTACATAGCTGCAACCCCTCTCATTGGGGGTTTTTCAGCTAGACTAGGTGGTGGGAGATCTGTTTACCATATCTAGTTTGATTTTTTTTTGCTCTCCTTTTGGATCTATACCCAAGATCTACTGATCTAAGGGATACAGGAGCTGCAAACTCATTTATGTGCATAAATTTCCTAGAAGTGCGTTATTTCAGCAGGCATTACTGTGCATTCCCATTTTGGGATATTACAAAATTTTGTTTTTGAAACTATTTATTATTTGCATGATCTTACCATTTATATAGATTTCATTGCTCCATAAGAGGGCAAGCTTATCATTGAGCTCCATGGGCAATTTTTGGCCAACTATTGTGATGGAGACAACCATCTTTTGTGTGGCCTTGGGAAAGTGTTTTATCATTTCATGTATGTTCAGTTAGTGTACCCAACCATTTACTATTCATTAGTGGGTGTGATGACATACATAACTAGCCATGTATCAAGAAACAACTTACCATGTTATTTTCTGAAACAACAGTTAGGAAAACTGCGTTGTAACCACTTGAGAAACTGTTGGTACCTTTCAGCACAACATGAAACCTTCAGTAATTCTCTCATTTTGATGCTAATCATGATTTCGCTTGCTGATTTTGTTCTTATTTTTATTGGGAGCATGATTGGGAGAGAGACACATTGGCTGGATGTGTCCTTGGGGGAAGGGATTTCCCACACTTTTTGCATTACATGCTCCAAGGGGAGCATGGGAGATGATATGGCCACTACACTAAGACACTTTCTTTTCCATGATGTGCGCCATAGGATTGATTGGATGCCATATGGCGATGATTTCCTATCCATCAAATATGGGATGGTTTTGGCGAGCTTGATTCACAACGTTGGAGAGGAGATCTTTGGAGATCTAGTCTTCCTCTTGCCACTTGAGGGCAACCTTATTGTAGCCCAGGAACAGCAAACACTCTACACTTATCATAAGTAGAGAGGAGGACAGTGTGGGGTAGGCTACTTTGTCTACCATGTTTAGATTTTCAGCCCACCTACTTTGCAGGAGCCAAAGGTGGAGGGGGATTTTCAAGAGTTGCCACGTTGGGAGGTAACTCATTTTGTATGGATGATAGCTTAGGGATGGGAGATTTATATGGGGATGGTAAACCCCAATGTATATCATACCTCATGCCTCAAGAAGGCCTTTACATAGCCCATTGTTGCCTCCATGGATGTTTTTAGGACCTCACAATGTACCATTTTTACCATACATGTTGACACCACTTTACCCTTTATAACTATATTTAAAAAGGGTTACATTATCATTTTCATCCATTTTACCCAAAGGTATATGAAATCCTTCTCTTTACTATATATTTAATCTGTTTACATATAATTCCACATTACTCTTATATTTCATCATTAATCTAAGGTAGATTGTTGCTAACACAAATCTAAAAGATCGCAGATAATTTATGATAAGGAACGTGCTGTGTTGAAACAATCGGCCGTTGCTGAAACAGTCGACTCTGTTGCTAAAACAGTCAGTGGGCACATAAATTATGTCACTACTCGTGATTTGCGATTTCGAAAGAGTATTTTGGGAACAATGGCAACAAGACGAAGACAAGCAAGAAATTTTTTACACGGATTGTTCTGAAGCCAGTACTTTTTCTGTATCTGTTGTAACAATATTTTTCTATGGAAGAATAGAAGGACCCTGTTTTAAGATAGAAGAACAGATTTGGATAAATATAGATTTGCTCTGATGTAACTGTAATAGATGTCTCCTCTTTAAAAAGAGGAGACATCATCATTACAAGAGGAGTTAGAGACTACAGGAGAAACATCATTTTTGAGCAGAAAGGAGCAAGAATCCATTGTAATGTATTATTCCTTTTTGACAGATGAATAAAGGTTTCTTTTGAGCGCTTCAATTTAACTCTTTCCCCTGGGGAATCTTGTGAGAAGGAAAGGGCCCGCCTTCATCACAAGATTCACCCGATTGCTCCTATAGTTTTTTGAATTTCTTTATGATATTCGCACCTTAATTTAACTCTGTTTACTGAATCATCATTTGCATAGTTCTGTAGTTCTTTAAGCACTTTGTTTTCTTTAACGCTGCATGAGTTCGGTAACATTCATTCTTAAATAAGCCAAGAGATCTTTTTATGTTATCTGTTTGAATGTATGATTGATTCCCGGAAACAGGTGCTGAAGATTCCTGTGCAAAGGAATAGGGTCTTGTTCCCCATAGGTTGACTCTCTTTTTCCTGCAGTGTGATTAGTATCAGGAGACAGGTGCTGAAGGTTCCTGTTCATCGGAATAGGGTCCTGTTTTCTTGGATTGATCTTTTCTACAGTGTGATTAGTGTCAAGAAACAGGTGCTGAAGTTCCTGTTTGGAGGAATAGGGTCATGTTCCCTGTTATGGTTGATTGGTTTCCTTTCCTGCAGGGTGATTTCCTTTCATTATCTTTTCCTAGGATTCTTTTAATGAAATACTGCAATAGAGGAATTGCTTCTGCTGTAACACAAGTAGACTTTAGCTTTGTTAAAGCAGGGTGTGAATAGTTATATTTGTATGATTGATAATTGTGTGGCTTCTACTACAACATTATCTTGCTTTTGGAATTGAGCATATCCAGTGCGTGATTGTCTTTGGAATAAACAGACCTTCCCGGGTTGACAATTTATGTGGAGCTTGAATTGTTAAAACAATTAAAGCGACCAACATTTTGGCGCCATTGCCGGGGAAGGCAATTATAGATTTCAAAAGCATTAATATTTTATTTCTAGATGTGCAGATTGTATGAGAGGACGCGGAACCCAGAAGAAAACTAATCCTACAGGTGGCAAGGGCAAATGAAGGGGAGGAAGAAAGACTTTCATTGGCCAAGAGATCCCACCTATTCAAGAGTGCATAAATCAACCAGTCGGGGAGAAACAAGAGCTGAAATAGGTAATTTACTTGAAGAATTTAAAACTGAGATGTTGAGTTCCTTTGCTTCACAAATTGACACCTTGCAGGTTAAAAAGAAGCAGGCTAAAGCAGAAGCAGCTCTGGCTATAGTTTTCCCTAAATGCAGAGACAAACATCCACTAAGGGAATTCCCATTGGACAAAATACCAATCTACACCCTTTGTGAGAAAGATCATGAAACACAACAATGTCCCTCTCTACCAGGAATAAAGGCAGTACTGCAGCCAACGGAAGAAGAAGCTGAAGCAGTTTACCTGCTAACACAAAGAAGACAATGGCAACCAAAAGGACAAGGTATGAATTCTAGTATGCCATTTAATTGTTGGAATAATTATTCTGCTTTCAGTCAGAAAAATTACCCTCCCTTTAATCAAATGCAATACCCACCCTTTAATCAGATGAACTTCCCACCCATGCAACAATCAAACCCTCTCTTTGTTGATCCTACAATGTGGACTCCTTGGCCCCCACAACAACCATCTTCTTTTAATCCTTGGAATTCAAATTAGAGAAGCCAACAACTCCCGTATCCAAATCAATTTCCTCAATTTCAACAACCACTTCCTCACCATCAAATGCTCCACCAAATAATCAAATGAGACCCCAGCTACCTGTGGAACCAAATCCTAACCCCAATAATAAAGTTGTGCAAGTCATTGATATTCAGAATCAGCCTACATTTCCTACTATGCAATGTAATTCTATTCATTTGAGATCCGGGAAAATAGTAGAACCTATCATCGATGATATAACCTCTTCTGATTCTGATAAAGAGGAAACTGAGAAACATAAAAAAGCACAACCACCCTCTAACAAGGGTATTGAAATAACAGAACCACCATTCCCCGAGCATTTAGTTTTAACTAAAACGCCTGAAACACCTGCTTTTAATCTTTTAGGGGAATTGCAAAAATTGTATGTTAAAATTCCACTTTTACAGGCATTGAGAGATGTACCAATTTATGCCAGAACCATAAGGGACATTTGTGTTAAGAAACCTGGTAGGAAACCTAAAGATCCCCTTACAGTTCATGTGATGGGTGACTTATCTGCATTAATGTCCTGAAAAACCCCTCCTGTGAAATATGGTGACCCCGGCCATCCCACTGTGACAGTTCAAATTGGTAAAACAATGATTCCTGAAGTTCTAGTAGATCTAGGTGCTGCAATAAACATTATGACTCTTGAAACTTCACAGTTGTTACAGCTGAATAACACAATCAGAGATACACCAACTATCCTAGAGTTAGCTGACTATTCTACAATTAAACTAGAAGGATTTGTTGAAGATCTAGTTATCTCAGTTGAATCCTGGAATTACCCAGCTGATTTTGTCGTATTACAAACTAAAACAAAGCTGGGGGGAGACCCCTTAATTCTGGGAAGGCCATGGCTGGCCACAACCGATGCCTTTATCAGCTGCAGATCTGGTTCAATGGCAATTTATAATGGTTATGAAACTAAACAGCTTACTCTTTATCCTCATGCTACACCCATAATTAATAGTGAAGATTCTGTGTGGATGGATTATGATGATAATGCTATTCAGCCCATTTTAACTATCGGACAAGCCTTAACTCTTAAGGACAATACAGAGGATGAAATAATTAATAATTTTATTTGCGAACCTTCCTCTGTAATTTCTGAAACACACAATCCATTGACTGCAATTTTTGAAACGGATACCCAGGAAAAGATTGAATCTGAAGATTTATCTAAGACATTAACCACCATCTCATCTAAAAGCACAACAGTCGAAATCGAACCTGGAAAGACATTAAACATAAATCCTAATCTAACAGTTGCTGAAACACAGAGTTAATGAATTTATTACGTGAAAATAAGGAATCATTCACATGGGATTACACGGATATGAAAGGAATCTCTTCTGAATTATGTACTCACCGAATTTATATTAAAGAAGGATGTCGACCAGTCTGTCAACCCCAAAGACGAATGAACCCTAATTTAAGAGAAATTGTTAAAGAAGAACTTTAGAAATTTCTTAATACAGGATTTATATACCCCATATCTGACAGTGAATGGGTTTCCCCATTGGTAATATTCCCTAAGAAAAACGGGAAATGGAGAGTGTGTGTTGATTACAGAGCCTTAAACAAAGCTACTCAAAAGGATCACTTCCCTTTACCTTTCATTGATCAGGTGTTGGATAGTCTGTCAGGGAAGAAATTATTTTCTTTTCTAGATGGATTCAGTGGGTATAACCAAATTAGAATTGCACCCCAAGACCAGAACAAGACCACTTTCACTAGTCCTTAGGGAAATTTTGCTTATAGAGTTCTTCCATTTGGGCTATGTAATGCACCAGCAACTTTTCAGAGGGATGTTATAGGAATCTTTTCTGATATGCTGAATGAATCTATGGAAATATTTATGGATGATTTTACTCCTTATGGTGTGTCTTTTGAAGATGCATTAGACAATCTTGAGAAGGTACTTAAACGTTGTATACAAGCTCACCTCTCCCTAAGTACTGAAAAATGTCATATGATGATGAGTGAAGGAGTAGTGCTTGGACATTTTATTTCATCTCAAGGTATTCAGGTAGACCCATCTAAAATACTGGTCATTCAGAATCTTCCTGCTCCTAAAACACAAACTGACGTGAGAAGTTTTCTAGGACATGTTGGATATTACAGAAGATTTATTAAAGATTTTTCTAAGATAACTTCTCCATTATTTGTGTTGCTTATGAAAAATGCTGAATTTAAGTGGACTAATCTTTGTCAGAAAGCCTTTGTAGAACTCAAGCATCAGTTATCTATCGCTCCTATTTTGAGGGGACCTGATTGGGCCCTCCCCTTTCATATATCTTCTGATGCTTCAGACACTGCAATTGGAGCTATCTTGGGACAAGAGGAAAATCATCTTCCTTATGCTATCTATTTTATCAGTAAGAACATGACCCCTGCTGAGCTTAATTATACAGTTACCGAAAAAGAGTTTCTTGCAGTAATTTATGCCATTAATAAATTTCGACATTATATCACTAGTTATTCTACTTTTGTCCACACTGATCACTCGGCTATTAAGTATTTAATGAACAAATCTGTCACAAATGCTTCAGTTACCAGATGGTTATTGTTACTATAGGAATTTGATATTACAATTGTAGATCGGCCTGGTAAAGAAAATGTGGTGGCTGATTTCCTTTCACAGTTAAAAACTGATAATAATATTCCAGTAGATGATTCCTTTCCTGATGAGTATTTATTTGCAGTCTCTGCTCACTCTCCATGGTATGCAGATATTTCCAATTATTTGGTTGCAGGAAAATTACCATCACACCTGTCATACAGAGAAAAGAGAAGAATTGTTCAACAAAGTGCCAGGTATAGCTGGATAAGTGGGTGTCTTTTCTACACAGGGCTTGATCAGGAAATCTGAAGATGCATTAGGGAGGATGAAGTGTACAACATACTAAAAGCTTGTCATGATGGCCCTTGTGGAGGGCATTTTGCTGATAAAAGAACAACACACAAAATTTTGAGGATGGGTTACTATTGGCCCTCATTATTTAAGGATGCAAAGAAATATGTGAGGGCTTGTGACAGCTGTCAGCGAATGGGTCAACCCAATCATAGAGATCAAATGCCATTAAACCCCCAGGTAGTATCCGAACCATTTGAAAGATGGGCCTTGGATTTCATAGGACCCATTAATCCTCCATCCAATCAAAGAACTTATATACTAGTCTCTACAGACTATATGACTAAATGGGTGGAGGCCAAAGCACTTATTAGAGCCAATGAAGAAGCTGTCCTAGCTTTCTTATTTGAAGAGATCTTCACTAGATTTGGAATTCCAAGAGAGCTAGTTACAGATGGAGGACCTCCATTCAATTCTCATGGTTTTAAATCTACCCTTCAGAAATATCATATTCATAATAGAATGACTACACCATACCACCCCCAGGCCAATGGGCAGGTGGAAAGCACAAATAAAGTATTAGAAGCCATTCTAACTAAAACAGTGAAGGATAACCGAAAGTATTGGTCTCAAAGGCTCCCTGAAGCACTATGGGCTTACAGAACTACCTGGAGAAATACTACAGGTTTTTCTCCCTATGAATTGGTTTATGGTAAAAATGTTGTTTTTCCTGTGGAATTTGAAATTAAAACTTTAAGAACTTCTTTAGTTGTTAACCTTGATTTGACTAATGTGCAGACAGCTAGGTTGCAGCAGCTTCTTGAATTGGATGAAAAGAGATTAGAGGCCATTCACCAAACAACCATGATTCAACAACAAAGAATGAAGTGGCATGATAAAATCATCAAACACAAGCAGTTCCAAAAAGGTAATTGGGCCTTATTATATGACTCTCGGTTTGAAAACTTTCAGGGTAAGCTACGTACACGATGGCTTGGACCATATGAAGTAGATGTTGTTTTTCCTAATGGAACAGTAAGACTTTTAACAATTGATGATTCTAAAACACCTCTACTAGTAAATGGTCATAGGCTTCGTTTGTACCAGCGCCCTGTTTCTAAAGAAGATTTCAAGGCTGCTTGCATGACTGATACACATTATCTTTTTCTAGGGAGTCTTCTGCTCCTCACAGCATTTAATTTTCTGCACTGTATTTCTAGCATTAGGTTAGATTAAAAAATAATAATCCCTGTCAAGGGTTGGCATGTTACAATTGAATTTTGCAGATTATGGAAGAACTCATTAAGGAGGACAGATTCATCACAAGAAGATCTGAAGCTTCAATCACAGAAGCTTTGTTCCCTTCATTTCAACCCATTTCCTAGCAATATCCCTTTTATTACTTATCCCATTTCTCCATCTTTCCCTTTTTCCATTTTTTTCCCCCACTTCTACCTATTCCTGAAATATCATCTTTCAGCTAGTATTTTCCGTTCCTTACTGCTGAAATTATCCCCTAGCAAGTACTTCTCCCACTTTTCTTAAACCCAAATCATTACATCCCATTCTCCTTATTTTTCCCTTTGCTAAAACACCACTTTCAGCAACATGTCATTCATTTTTCCATTGTTGAAACACCACTTTCAGCAACCTGTCATTCATCTTTTCATTATTAAAACACCATTTCTTTCCTCTGCTACACAAGTTTTTTAGTTCTCCACTTTTATTCTTCAGATCCCTTGGGTGAATATTATTCAGTATTGAGCAGATCCTGATATGCTCCTGTTTCTACATTCCAGAGAAATTTAAAGATTCTTCCATCAGTATCAAGCCATTATGAAGCACTCTATACTTCGAATTATAAAAACAAAGGTAAAAATATAAGGTATGTGGTTTTTATGTAATACAATTAAATAATATTTTAAAGAGAGGATCTTGCTCATAATGATTACAATCCCCGCACACTTAAACATCATTTCATCATACGTAAGGGGGGAATTTCGAAAAATGAATCATCATTCCACACCATCCAATCCACCGTCACTCTTCATATCCATTATTTCCGCCGTCATTGAGACTCCATATCCTTTGTTGCAACGATTAGCTTGATCAAAGCCTGTGTTTCTGTTCTCTGCGCCTCTGCATTTGACTCAAGTTAGGAGCTATGGGAGGTTCGGCTATCAGACATGAGCCTGGATCGATAACTCTTCTTGAATTATTCCCGGAGGCCTACCAAATTTTTCAGCAGGCAGGTTGGATAACATACTTTGAAAGGTTAGGAGAATTTGATCCTCAGCAATTTTTAGAGTTTGCGCAGAATTTTCAGGAAGATTACTCCGTAGTCCAAGGGGTCCGAGTTTCGGTCACAGAGGAAGATATAGCACAATTTTCAGGGTTGCCGGTCACATGTGCTCGTTGGTTTAGTAGGAAACAAGTCATTTTAAATGCACATCAGGACTTACTTCTTCTAGAGGAACAAGTTGAGAATAAAGGCCGCGGTATAAGTCTGCATTCATTACCTCACCCATGGCCAACAGTAACTAAATTCATCAAGCACTATTTGACTTGCGAGGGGCGTTACCAGGTAGTTTATCAACACGACTTTGTTTTAATGAATCATTTGCGGCATGGTCAATTAGTTAAAATTCCTTATTATCTGCTTGGATGTATTAAAAACATGTCATATTACTATAGACGGGTAAAATTCCCATCACTATCCCTTACCCATCATCGCTTATGTCAATTATTAATTCAGAGGGGTTTTTCTCAGCAAAACCCCCCTCTGAATAATCCACTCCTCCTTCTCCAGCAAGCCCTTGAAATTCCCCAACAAGCCAAAATTCCCCAAGAAACTCCCGAAAGCTCTTATGAACGACAACTGGAAGATATCCCTGATCCCCCATTGATCCCATCTTCAAAACCAGTTGACCCACCCCCAAGTTCATCCCATTTAGCAGAGTCACCCCTTCCCACTGTCCACATCTCTAGCGATGACTCTCAAGCTGAAACACACCCATCTCCCCCTACTCATAAAAGGAAGAGATGAACCGCAACAGTCTCTGTCTCAAAAAGGAAAACAAGGGCCACATCCCAAGCTGCCACCTCTTCCGATAGTCCTTCCCCTAGAAAAGAATCTTCTCATAAAAATAAAAGGAAAGTCACTGACTTTTCTGCTTTCCTACCTAGGAGGAAAATGAAAATGACTGTTGAAACTGAAGTCACTCCCATTTCCCCTGACCCTGCGACTATCTTGTTAAAACTCCAATCCTCATCAGCATTCCAAATTCCCCAACCATTACCCGTCTCGTCCAGTGGCACTGCTCCACAAGAACTAGATGCCCAGGGTAATATGACATCGTTTACTACTCAAACAGTAACTGCTCCATAAGAACCAGTTACTCACCCAGAAGCTGAAACACAAGAACCAACTACTGAGGTGCAAAAATCATACACCAAGCATGATAATATAAGGAAACCAGTTGTAGCTGAAACACAAGAACCAGCTACAGCTGTGGATCAACAATCAACTCCAGCAAAATCAACCAACACACAGGGTTCACTCACTATGGCATCTTTATTGGAGGAAAATTAATTTTTGAAGTCAGAACTAGAGGCCTATAAAAAAGAGTTGGTAATGGCAAGGGAAGCCTTTGATAGAGAATTAAATCTCTACATGTTGGCACATACAGCATCAGCACAAAAGAATGACCCATGTAAAGAATACATGTGCCATGAATGTGGAAACATTTACCAATAGGCAGGATACAAAATAGTCAAAATCCCAGTGCCTGAGGCATCCACATCAGTTGAAATCAAAGAAGAACGCCCTACTGCCACACAAGAAATAGTAGGGGCCTCAAAAAGTCTGGAAAAAGAAACCAAGCCACAGATATCCTGCCCTGTGTTAGTCAGCTCAGCTACTCAGACAATGCCTCAACCTAGTACGTATAATGCCGGGACACAGACTCCACCATGGAAACAATTGGAAATAATGAATAACTGGAAGAAGAAGTATGATGTTGATCAAGATAAAATGTTACAACAGCATAAGTTGGCCTGGCACAATCAGATGTATGCCAACTGGGATAATTGGGAGCATACACTCCAACGGATCAAGGATTCTAAGAAAGAAATCAAGGAATTAAAAGATAAACTGGTTTTGATGTTTTCATTAGTACAAAAATTGTTAGCCACCAGGAAACCTTCCTTGAATTATTCTCTATTCCTTTCTGAACACCTTGTTTATTTTCAATTAAAAGAAATTAAGGATGGGAGACCTCATGAGTTGCTCACAGCGGAACAATTTGTCAAAACATTTGCTGAGGCCCCCGCTAGTGACCAACATTTGTTATGTGAACTTTATCTTCATAATGAGGCTATGCCTGATAATAGAGAGGTCAACCTGAATCCAATTGTTGGTGATATTCAAATTAGGGCATTTGTTTCATTTCTTGCCAGTCAAATTACATGGCAAACTGCTTTTAATGCAAGTAGGCATAATGAGGATAATCGCCTCCTTTGGATAAGACCGGAACCTTCAAATCCGACCATTTTTGTAGAAAAATATCACCGATTTTTGCAGAAGCTAGGAATGCGCAGCTGCATACAGCAATTGCAAGCCTCGATACTCCTAAAGTGTCATCAGTTAATCAGAGTCAAGGAAACTGCTGCCTTGAAGGCCAACACCATGTTCTGGCAACAGTCATGTAAGGAAAGACAAGAGTATAACCCTTTTATCCCCGATAATCTTCAAACTGCACTATCCAGGGTACCAAACTATATCAGATGCATTCACCAATGTGCTGAGAATTGGATTGGTTATCATTTTCACTTCCCGATCTTATGGATGCCGGCAAACCAATACCAGTCTCACTACAAATTTGCTAATAGGGATGAGGTAGTAGCATGGCAGAAATTGCAGAACAACCAGGGATTCCGATCTTCGACAGAAGCCACCTTCCACAGCTATTGCTTGAGTAACTTGCATGCAAAGATTCAGTACTCAGACTCTGACTCGGACTAAAAGTTGCCTGAGGACATGCAACCCCTTCAGCTGGGGGGGATGTTAGGACCTCACAATGTACCATTTTTACCATACATGTTGACACCACTTTACCCTTTATAACTATATTTAAAAAGGGTTACATTATCATTTTCATCCATTTTACCCAAAGGTATATTAAATCCTTCTCTTTACTATATATTTAATCTGTTTAAATATAATTCCACATTACTCTTATATTTCATCATTAATCGAAGGTAGATTGTTGTTAACACAAATCTAAAAGATCGCAGATAATTGATGATAAGGAACGTGTTGTGTTGAAACAATCGGTCATTGCTGAAACAGTCGACTCCGTTGTTGAAACAGTCAGCGGGCACGTAAATTCCGTCACTACTTGTGATTTACGATTTCGGAAGAGTATTTTGGGAACAATGGCAACAAGACGAAGACAAGCAAGAAAGTTGTTACACGGATTGTTCTAAAGCTAGTACTTTTTCTGTATCTGTTGTAACAATATTTTTCTATGGAAGAATAGAAGGACCCTGTTTTAAGATAGAAGAATAGATTTGGATAAATATAGATTTTCTCTGATGTAACTGTAATAGATGTCTCCTCTTTAAAAAAAGGAGACATTATCATTATAAGGGGAGTTAGAGACTACAGGAGAAACATCATTTTTGAGCGGAAAGGAGCAAGACTCCATTGTAATGTATTATTCCTTTTTGACAGATGAATAAAGGTTTCTTTTGAGCGCTTCAATTTAACTCTTTCCCCTGGGGAATCTTGTGAGAAGGAAAGGGCCCGCCTTCATCACAAGATTCACCCGATTGCTCCTATAGTTTGTTGAATTTCTTTATAATATTCGCACCTTAATTTAACTCTGTTTACGGAATCATCATTTGCATAGTTCTGTAGTTCTTTAAGCACTCTGTTTTCTTTAATGCTGCATGAGTTCGGTAACATTCATTCTTAAAGAAGCCAAGAGATCTTTTTCTGTTATCTGTTTGAATGTATGATTGATGTAGGAAGCAGTCTTGAAGATTGTGAGTAGTAATAAGTCCGGTTCCTGAGTTGACTCTTTTTCTGCCGATTGACGATTAGTGTCAGGAGACAGGTGCTGAAGGTTCCTGTTTATGGGAATAGGGTCCTGTTTTCTTGGATTGATCTTTTCTACAGTGTGATTAGTGTCAGGAAACAGGTGCTGAAGTTCCTGTTTGGAGGAATAGGGTCCTGTTCCCTGTTATGGTTGATTGGTTTCCTTTCCTGCAGGGTGATTTCCTTTCATTATATTTTCCTAGGATTCTTTTAATGAAAGACTGCAATAGAGGAATTGCTTCTGCTGTAACACAAGTAGACTTCAGCTTTGTTAAAGTAGGGTGTGAATAGTTAGATTTGTATGATTGATAATTGTGTGGCTTCTACTACAACATTATCTTGCTTTTGGAATTGAGCATATCCAGTGCGTGATTGTCTTTGGAATAAACAGACCTTCTCGGGTTGACAATTTATGTGGAGCTTGAATTGTTAAAACAATTAAAGCGACCAACAGATGTTTTACATGATGATAGCTATTTGGGATGCACACCAAAAACTATCTTGCATACTTGGGAGGGACAACTTGGAGATATATTGATGAGACAGCATCTTGATCCTTGGAGGATTTTATCATATGAGGATGCTACAGGGGGAGAAGAGGAGGCTATTCATTTATATTCTTGTAGTTACTTGAGGACAAGAAACATTTTGGAGGGGAGGAATGTAATATTCCAAAATTAGCATGCAGCTAATTGGAATATTATTTTTTGTTGATTTCACTTAGGAGATGAATAAATGGGTAAGTTCGACCATACATTTCAGAAATATTAATAAAATCCCTGATAGTGTGAAAATGGATAGTCATAAGAGCTGGATTTCACACCCTCATGTGTGGAAAGGGGAATTTTCATGTTGACAAGGTTAAGTTTGACCAAGTCAACAACGCTGGCATAGGAGGTGAAGATCATCTTTTGAGACAGCGCAGAGATAGTGGGAGGAAGATTCCTTCATGGAGGAAACCCTAATGAGTGGGACCCATGGTGAGAGGACAAGGTATCCATAGCAAGACATGTTATCGATTATTGATTTTATGGTTTGTATGACTATTTTTCATTCTCTTGTTGTTTAGCAGAGTTGTTGTGCTGCTTAGCACAAGGCATTCTTGCTTAGGAATTCCTTCTCCCTTCTTGAGAGGCCTCTTGAGGGAGATTGCTCTTCATTTCTCCACATCCAGGCTTGAGGCCAAGCATCCTCCTTCAGCTACAGTGTTATTTCTGTAGAATTATAACATTGTGTTGCAGGGTGTTGCAGTGGAGGGCCCACAACACCACTTCCTACACTTATTTTTCAAAGGAGGGAACTGAAATTCCTTGGGAGATCAGTAAGGAAGATTCCAGAGCATATTTCAAATCTTGGCACTTGGCCAACACATTTTCTATCCCCTGCAACGTAGTCCCTCTCCTTGACTGCGTTATTTTCAGTGAGAATTTGCAGTGAGGGTTTGCAGTGATTTTTGGAGGGTGAGATCTTTAGTGATTGGATCATCATTTCACTTGAAAGATCCATTGGATGAGATTCATTCATCTCATGTTCTATCTACAGCCATATTCATCCAGATCTTGAGTTTCATCTCATATTCAGTCGTAGGACTGCAACTCTGGCATTTTTTCCATTCTGCAT
The DNA here is from genome assembly GCA_034641835.2 of Pinus albicaulis. Lineage (NCBI taxonomy): Eukaryota > Viridiplantae > Streptophyta > Pinopsida > Pinales > Pinaceae > Pinus > Pinus albicaulis. The sequence goes on along the minus strand of CM076574.1, from coordinate 1,420,513,675 downwards.
ATTTTAGGAAATCCTTCTAGGATTGTCTTGAAATTGATTTTGGGAGTCTATATCTTTGCTACCAACATTGTATGACCTATATATTCTCATATTTAAGTATTGAAACTTCCCAATAGTAATATCTCTAAATAAACTGCACTGTCATAGCCTTGGGCATTTTTCTGTGTAGCAGTGTACTTCATTTTTCATGTACATGTTTCTTGAGGCTGATTTTGCCTATCTTGAGTGACTCTTTAATCAATATCTTGTGTACATTTGCTGCTATGATCTTAATATGATGGATATTTGGAGCTTATGGCATTTTATGTGTTGATGTATCACTGCTCTTTCATTATTGTGTTCATATATTGTTGCATCCCCATTTTGGGATATTACATACAATCCACGAGATGTGAATAAATAACTGAAGTCTAGTACCCATGAAATCACCCAATCAAAGGCGAATGATGTGAACCTATCTTCGAATGCAAATAACTTGCCACTGAGACATGCAATATCTAAGGTACCAGATAAGAGTATCTAGATCGACTTCCCAGATAATGAGCTGAAGTCGATAAGAAGTGATTCATTGGAGGGACATAATGAATGCCACATCATCGACACGAAAAAAAGAATGTAATATGAGTGTTAATCAAGACTGAAATAGAGGATCAGGGAATGTACAAACTGCAGAAAGATTTTCTCTTGAACATATCGGCCACACGACTCCAAAATTTGGTAGCATTTGACTCAAATAGGATTAGAGGTCATGATGAAAATATTGGTAATGGAATGAGAGGAAAACATATTTCCCAAACCCATGGAGGCAGAGTGATAGAGTGAAGATATCCCAACCCGACATGAATTGCAAATAAGTGTCATGTTCAAGAGTGACATACTTCCGACACAACTTATGAGTAAATTCCATTTTCCCCCACCATTTTTTTCGAGTGCCTCTTTATTTTTACACAAGCTTGAAGAGGATAGCATATGCTTGTCATATAATTTTGTCATTCGGACAAATCCATCCCGTTACATTTTACGAGACCTGTGAAGGAGGAACTCGGTGATCGTCATGATGATGGACCCAATAGCGTTAAATTTTAACGAGCCCAACAAAGGTGAAGTTCAACACCTTTTCATATTTAGATAGTTTGAAAAGAGGGATAAATAAAACTCCAAAAGGCCCTTTTCGTAAATAGTCTCTCATACCCGAAAAGGTAGAAAACAAAATATGAGAGAACCTCTTCGTCATGATTAGCTAATGTATTCCTATTTCGTAAATAGTTTATCCCAACCCAAAAAAGGGGTAAACGTATGCTAGGTAAACGACGTTTTGTAGCCTTTAACGAGTTCAAAACGACAAAAGCTCGGCAATATTTTCATGTTTTGAGAGTTAGAAAAGAGCTGAAATTTGACTTCTCCTAGAGGAACATGTGGTAATAAGGGTAGTAACTGGTTCCAGTGATGGTGGAAGTCCTCAGAACAATTAAAGGTCAAGAGGTGGGCTAACAAGACCACTCATTGTAGATTTTCCTCAGGAATGGGTAAAACAATCAAGTGAGGGCATATGATCGATCGAGAAAATGGTAACGATGGAATAAGAAAGCCAAGGATCATCCGGAAAAACAGGATGATAAAATGGCAGTCATGAGAGGTAAAATGAGGATGGTTTCATTTTTACACAAGCTTGAAATCAGGAAACTCTGCTTGAAGTTGGTTTCATTTTTACACAAGCTTGAAATTTTTTAGGAAAATATGCTTGAAACTAGTTTCATTTTTACCCAAGATTGAAATGGAAACAAACAATGCTTGAAAAAGGTTTGCATGCCCCCCAGCTTCATTATATTCACCGGAGTAGACTGCTAGTTACTAATAGGTGGATGGAATGAAGGTTCTATTACGAAATCAAGGGAAATACTCGACTGGGATCTTACGAGATCTGATCAAAGAATCGAATTGAAAAGGGAACTAGTTTCATTTTTAATGAGGTTGACACAGTAAAAGAACTATCCTCATGACCTAATTCATTTTTTAACAAATTTGACATAGAAAACAAACTATCCTCAGAAGATCTTGTTTCATTTTTAAAGGAGCTTGACACAAGAAAACAAACTATGCTCCGAAGAGCTTGTTTCATTTTTTAAGGCACTTGACACAAGAAATCGAACTCTACTCCGACAGACTTGATCAATACATACAAAGATTCATGGCTTCCAAGAGGTTCTCATCTGATGGGAAAACAACATCTCAAAATTTAGGACCCAATGCCCCTAGTACATTGTGTACTACCTCACTGATTGAATCATGAGTGGACGTAGACATGGAACAGGTGGCCACATAATTGACCTGTGGCAGGGAAGATATCCCTAACAGGTAAGGACCAGGAATGGATGATGATAAATTAGATGTCACATCAGGACCAAATAATGAAAGTTGATCAATGGCCACGATTCGACCTTCATGTGGAAAATAAATTAGACGAAAGAGGGAAGAGACAAGTGTACCCATGGAATAAGCATAGTCGCATCCCAAGAGTAAATTAAAATCCAAGGGGCCTTGGACCACCATGAAATCTGTTAGCCACCTGTGAAATTTTTTATACCAAAAGGTGGCTAAATATCTTTGGAGCCTTCAAGGAACAAATTTGATTGCTAAAAAGTGTTGGCTCTTGAAGACTCTTGAATGCCTCATGCCTTTGTCCCAATCTTCACTACTGTGCCTATTCTACATTCAGAAATCTTGCTGATTCCCAAGAAATAATACTGCTACAAGCACCGTTTTCCTTTTCCCCTTCTTCCAAAACTAACCTCATATTTGCCTTTCCTTTTCCCATGAAATCCTTCATTTTCATGTTTTTCCCCTTTTCCTTTCATAAAAACCCCTTTGATAAGTTTTAAAGACTCCTTCTTTGCCTTATCGAAACCCCCAACGACCATTGAAAATCATTGAAAATCTATAAAAATCACATTTTTATATATTGTAGACTTAAGCCCCCTTGGGCTAAGTCTTTAACCCTTCCCCTCCATGCGTCTTGGTGCTAGAACCGTGCGCCAGTCTTCCAAGTGCTTATCACATCGCCCCATCGTGATTAGCCCTTCCTCCATAAACCCTGGTTGTATGATTTTCCATACAACCCATGGCCCTCCAAACGGGCACCAAACCATATCGAAAATTAATATTTCACCCCCCAGAATATAAACCTTTGTTTATATAAATATTTGTTGGTTTTTTATTATATCCTATATTTTACCGCCGGTGCAAAGTTTTAGTCATTCTTCATCGTCTATCTGATCTGCAGATCGATGGCGTGCAATCCATCACCCCGGTGGTCCCTGCCAGCCACTCACTATTTCAAAACTAGGCAGAATCCATTGCACCACTTTCAAGTAGAGGGCGGTTTTTTCCCGATCAGCAGCGATTCCATTCACCGCCCAACGCGTGGCCTTGAGCACTGTTCAAAAAATTCCACTCATCGCACGTTAAATTTTGGACATGAACCCAGCGTGATATTGATGTCCATCGTCCGATCTGGGGCCGCTCATCAGACGGTAGTCGCTATCCGAAGATGCCCATGCGATAACTCGGGGTACGACAGAGTGATAAAAGCATCTCCGTCGTTGATCTGATCTATAGATCGACGGCCTAAAATTCAGTGCCCTGATTCCTCGTCCAGTCAGCATTTCTGGAGCTAGGGGTTTTATTCATATGAATTTTATTGAAAATTTGATGTCTGTACATGATTCTAAGTTTGATCGACACCTGTTCTCTGTCGTTGATCGCGTGGGCCGATCTCATCTCACAACCCATGTTTGTCCCGAACCCTGAACATGATTTTCGATCATTTTTCTCCAAAACAAAGGTTTTAAACCTTTGTCTCTGCTTTTATTTTATTTTTCCGAATATTTTTGACCCCTTTACATATTTATTCACCTCTGCTTTTGACCGTCGATCTCTGCGCGATCGACGACTCCGATTAAAATTCCTCTTTCGCTCTCCTCTGACCTCCTCTAAACAATCTCAACCATTGGATGATGCCATCCAACGGCCATGCTCCCTCCACACGCCTTCTGAAGCAGTAAATATATACATGCAGAATTTCCTAATGTTTTTTGTATTGTGCAGGGTTCAAAGTTTTTTTTCCGCTATAAATGAAGGAAATTAAAAGGCAGAGGGTGACGATCATCCCGCCTTCGATTCACCAGAGGAAACTATTCACAGGAAGAAGCTCCACGTTTCATCAATAATTCATGAGGCATTGATGCCATGTCACCCCTGTGCAGCCCTGTACACTAGAAAAACACAGCAAACCAGGCACAATCAGAGAGTATTAGTGTAGAAGACAAGAACACACTAGAACAGGAGATTGAAGACAGGCCTTCGGGGATTACATCCAAGATGGTTAGCAAGAGCCTAATCCCCCTAAACAAAACACAGTTTAAAGGTAAATCATAAAGGTTCATTAGACAGAAATCCTCCACTGCCACATCTGAGGAAAATTGATCCCTCTAGCTACCACGATGCCACCTGTGCATCAAAGCATTCATATCCTAGGCCAGAGTTATTGATCAGGATCAGATTTTTGTTTCAAACACAGCCAGAGAGTAAATTTTTCCAAGGAACTTAATGTAAAAAATATCAGCAGAGTTACTTTGACATCACACAGAGCCTCAAAGGTCAAAAAGAGCTCCCACTAAGCTTAAATCTTTATGAAAACCATTTAATATAGAAGACACCTATGTAAGTTTCTTCATTGAGCCCCCCAAAGGCTAAGGAACCATTAAGTCTGTATTAATTATCTTTAGAGATCTTTTATCAGATCTCACCTCCTCATTCTTCTATATATACTACTGCAGAAGATGAGTGAGGGGTTGGTTGATGTAGTTTCTAATCATTGTAATGTAATTAAGCTTGAGACTTCTATCTGTAAATAGTGTTCACTGGCTCTTAGAGCTCTGCTTGTGATAGATAAGTTAGGCTGAGATGAGTAGATGATTCCTAAACTAAAGCATTGAACTTAAATCTGTAACTATTTTGGAGCATCAATACAAGTTGATTTATGGGATCCTGGTCTATGTTGACGGTGATGTTTTTCTCATTGTAACTTGTCATTTTTTTTATGTTTTCACTGTGTTTCATCTTCTCTTATAAAGAACAACATGCATGGAGTTAGGACCTACTGTATATTAGTACCCTTCTCTGACTGAAAATAATTATCTTCAAGTTTTCTTCTAATTTGTGTTATTTAGGAATGATTTAATTCAGTTTGAGCATAGAAATGCTGGCGTTCCCTCGTCTTATTGTCTTAGTTGAATGCTATTATTAAATTTTATTTTCAGTATATGTTAAGTAAAGATGAACTGAGGAAGATATGGTGAGCCCTGGTCCTATTTTTATCCCAAATACTGTCTGAAAGTTTCCCTTGGAATGTGTTAAAAGCTGGCTAGTTTAGAAGTACTTACCAGATCTTAGGCCATTCTGTGTTATCCTTGTGATTGTCTTGGAAGTGACCAAGTAAAGCAGAGCTAGGAGAGGATTTGTGGTGAGCCCAGCCCACTAGTTTCTACTCCAACAGTTGCCTTCAAGTTTCCCTTTTTTTTAATATGTTTTCTATTGAAAGTGTATCAAAGGCTCGCTAGTTTAAAAGTACTTACCAGATCCTAGTTTACTTTCATGTTTTTCTTAAGTGTATGTCGAAAGACGGCTAGTTTAAAATTACTTACTAGATCTTAGGTTTCTCTTTGTTTCTTCATCTGTTTATTTCCCCTTCTTGTTGTATCATTTCATTCCATAAATCAAACCTTAAAGAGATCTTTAGACATAGATGAATTGCCCCATGGGCCACTCTTGCCTCTTGTTTTTTTAATTAAACCCTATTATGACTCCATAGCCCAACAGACTAAAACCTACAGTTATCTATCTTCCTGACCAAAGCTTATTCTATTTGCTTGCAACTTCACAACTTTGAAACTCTTTGCATTTAGAACTTTCCACCTCAAATAGTAATCATGCTCAACCATCCAAAAAACAAAACAAACCCTTGGCCTTCATAACTAGCCTAATATCATTACCCAAAACTTCAAAGAAAAATCCATATTTTCACTTATTGGAGAGATCCCTCTCCAGATTTAGGAGGGCTCGATCCTAGAATCCCAAAGTGGTTGAAATAATGTTGTTTCTGTGAATAGACTTTGCCAATCTTGCTAATTACAGATCCCTAACATTTCTGGCGACTCCACTGGGGAACAAAACCCAGAAACATTTTTCATTTGAGGGTAACCATAGGACATCAGAGATTTGGTTCAAATAACATTTGTTATATTAGCCAGCTGAGCCACTAGCAACTAACATTTCTGGCGACTCCACTGGGGAAACTTCCCTTAAAAGATTCATAAACATTGTGAGTAAAAAGCAACCTTTTCAAGCACTACCAAGAAATGGTAATCATGATGAAGCTTGTTTGAAATTAGTGACAATCTAGGTAAACCCTAGGATTCTCATAAGACTTTATCTAACCTTGAAAGATCAGCTGGCTTAGCCATAAGAGTAGATTGTCTTTGTCTCATAACCGTAGCTAAGTTTTGAAACAAAGTCAGGACACTCTTAGAAACCACACAACTGAAAAATAACTTAGAAAACACCAAAAATATTTCAGATTGGAAATCCAATAAACATGGTAGTGGACCATAAAACCTTTTACCTTTGAAAAAGAGCTAAAAACTTCCACTTGGCGACTCCACAATCCTTAACAGACCTTAAGACTCCACTGGGAAGAACCCTGATCATTCTAATATCGTTCAAAATCAGTTAGAGGACTGTAGGATTAAAATTTGTATAAACATATTAGTTAACCTCTCAAAGATTGTCATACCTGGTTGAACTTTTCTTGTTTATTTGGGTCTGAAAAACACAGCATAGTGGCTCCTAGAAATATTCATACTAGAGCCTATCCTGACCCAGATCCACCTGAGATAGTTGATAAACCAGAAAGTATTCTTAGGAACTCTCCTAGGATTAAATCATCAACTATTGTCAGATCACCCTTGAGATCTAATTCAGTCCCTGTAAATATTTCAGCTCTACAAAAATCACAACTAGACTTAGTAAATCCCTTTAGAACTAGGTCTCTTGGTGATTTAGATTAGTTAGATTCTGAGTGTTCACTTTCTTCTCCTGAAACAAGTGAACATCTTGGTAGCAGAGAAACAACACCTCCTGATTTACATTTCCTTCACAACCTAGGTGTCTCTCATCCAAGATCAGCTCAATGATCTACTCCTGGTCCATCCACTTCTGCTCACCCTACATCCACTGTTCAAACCACTCCATTCCAGCCCACCCTCCCTCTTGTTAATCCACCTCCTATGAATCCACCCCCACCACATATCATGGCAACATGGTATGCTCCCTTAGTCCTTCCTGTACCATTAGTCAATATCCCACAGGAATATCAGTCCAAAATTCCATTATATGATGCTAGTAATGCTACAACTGCATCACAACATGCGGATAAGATGAATGACTACTTTGAAAGAAATTAAATTGATCATGATTCTGTCAAGCTTAGATTGTTTTCTCAGAGTCTGGGAGGAGAAGTAAGAAAATGGTTTAAAGGCTTAACCCCCCATATTATCAATGATCTCCAAACCTTTCATTAGACATTCTTAAACAAATGGGAAGTAAAGAAGAATCCTCTCCAAGTCCTTTCTGATTACAATAACCTCCATAGAAACACGAGGGAAAGTGTACAAGCTTACTGCACTAGATTTAATAGTGTATATAATGTACTTTCCCTAGATCTAAAACCTCCACAAGGCTCAGCTTTAAAAAAAATTACTGAAGGGTTTGACCCTGAGATGGCCTATCAGCTGAGGGAAAGAAATCTTGCAACTCTTGAAGAGATGCAAAAGGGTGCTCTTTCTGTGGAAGTCAACTTGATGGAGAAAAGAGCAAGAATGAAAAATGAGAAGAGAGTATCTTTTAGAGAGGAATCCACACCTTCTACTTCCAATTCAAATATGGAGAGAATGATGGAGGAGATGATGAAAAAAATGAGCGTCCTCGAGATAGCACAAGCCAGTCAAAGACAAACTGCTCCTCAAAATAGAAACTAGAACCAGAATCAGAATTTTAGAAGGAACCAACCTCCAAACAGACCTAGGGAAGATGATCAATATATCACTCCTCCCTTTCATAAAAATTATGTAAGTGAGGTTGAGGAAACAGATGAGATAACAGAGGAAGATGATATCAACATGATGGGGGTAGATGATGATGACTTTGAGGTTCATTACGATAGAAAACAAGGTCTTTATACACCTTATGATGACAAAAGAGATGATGATGAAAGTTATTATCAAAACATGGAAAATGTCATCATAGAGTCTCAAAGAGAATATGACCTTAGAAGCAAAACTAGTCAACAAACTCCCAACAATAAAACCTCTGACAAATCTTCACAAAACAGCACTGCAACCAAGCCTAAAATTGTCAAAAAAAAGGAAAAACCATTTGTTGTACTTTCTGATAAAGGTAAAGAGGAAGGCACTCAGAAAAATGACAAACAAAGTGCAGAAATTAGTGGTACTAACAATTCAGCTAGTTCTCCTATGAAAACAATTTTGTTAAATGTAAATAAAACAAATCAGCAAGCTTATGTTGCTAATAGACTGGCAGCTAATAAGGTTGAGACAAGTTCTTCAAAGAACCAAATCCATTTCAGCCTAGAGCAGAAAATTTCAAAGATCAAAATCTCTGTTCCCCTCACTGAGTTAGTTGCTCAACATGTATATAGGACCCAAATTTTGAAGGCTATGAATATAGAAGAAAATGTTGACACATTCAATCTTAATAATGACCAACCAGAGCTTATTTTTGGTCTGAAGATTGAAGGTATGTATCAAGAGGGACCTGTTCCTCCCTTTTATGTAATTTTAAATGTTCATGACAAGATCTTGCACAACGCTATGCATGACTCAGGAGCTTCTCACAATTTAATGCCAAAAGCTGTGATGAAGAGCCTTGATCTGGAAATCACCAGACCTTATAAAGACCTTTAATCCTTTGATTCAAGCAGAGTGAAATGTTTAGGATTAATCAAAACCTCTGTGTTAACTTAGCCCAAATTCCAGCCAAATGCTTAGTAATGGATATTGTTGTGGCTGATGTGCCCCCAAAATATGGAATGCTATTATCAAGATCTTGGGGGGCTAAGTTACAAGGGACTATGAAGATGGAAATGACCTATGCAACTATCCCTGTTTTCAATCAGAATAGAAGACTTTACAGGGAATCCCATATGAAATACACAGTTACAAGTCAAGACCAACCACAAAACTCTCCTTTGTATTTTGTAAATACAGACCTTGATTCTTTTATTATGTTTAATGATGAAACACTTAGTGAAAAATTCACTTTAACAGGATTAATGGCCAATAGGGAGGAAGAGGAACACAACGCAGAAGTGTCAAAATAGTTTGTTGCATTTGAAAATTCTAGCAAACCAAACAAAGGTCTTGAGCTACAAGTCAGGTGTCCATTTCTTTTAAACATTCACAATCAAGAAAACAACCCTAAAATAAACGAAAATCTTGGGGAATCAAAACAAATAAAACTAAGTGCTGAGATTCCACAACAACCCTTGAGCACGTTAGTTGAAGAGGACAGTAACCAGAATGAAACCGAAAATAGTCCTCTGTGGAGTATGTATTTTGATGGGTCATGCACAAAGAACAATGCTGGTGTAGGTGTCTAGATTTCCAACACTAAAAACAACCACATAGAAAGCATTTCCTGCAAATTAAACTTTTTGTGTTCCAACAACATAGCGAAATATGAATCCCTTCTCTTAGGCTTACGTTTTTTGAAAAAGTTAGGAGCCATAAGAATTAATGTGTATGGGGATTCAGAGTTAGTCATTAGGCAAGTCAATGGGGAGTATAACGCAAATCACCCTAGACTTAGAGCCTACTGAAACGATGTCATGGACCTTTTGAAAACATTTGAGGAGTCCAAACTGTTTTTTGTCCCAAGAAAAAGAAATATTGCAGCCAACAATTTAGCCTTTGCAGCTAGAACATGTTTAATGCCATATGAAACCGAAGACTGCACTACTCAGATAAAATTTAGAGCAGTCGTGCCTGATAATTAAAAGTATTTGTAGGTGTTTGACGGAGACAAACAAATAGAAGACTTCACGCAATTCAGAAATGAATTCGAACTACATAGTTCGGACTCAGATTATGATACAGACTGCAGTGAAGAAAATTTTCTTGGTGAAGAAGAACCGTCTCCTGAGCTTGTCGATTTTAATATTTTGACTGGAAAACTTAAAAAAAAAACAGAAATGACTGCAGAGTTAGAAACAGAGGAGTTATAAATTCTGCACTCTAAAGATGAAAGTTTGCCAAGTGGTCTGGCGCCTTTAGAAGAGTTGTTTGATTTTAACGATGTGGCCAAGAAGCCAAAACTGGAACCTATGGAGACTGAAGTGGAAGAGTGCAATATAGGAAGTGAACTTAAACCGAAAATGATTAAACTGTCTAAAAATTTGCCAGCTCATATTAAAATTAAATACATAGAGCTGTTTAAAGAGTTTTCTGATGTTTTTGTGTGGAGTTACGAAGATCTGAAATCCTATGACACTGAAGTAATACAGCACAAAATCCCTCTCAAGGAAAACCAAAAACCATTCAAACAGAAACTGTGCAGAATAAACACTGTTCAGTTGCCTTTGGTTCAGAAGGAGATCATGAAAATGTATGAAGCTGGTATTATTGTCCCTATTAGATACTCTTAGTGGGTGTCTAATCTAGTGTCTGTTAGGAATAAAACTGGAGAGATCAAGCTTTGTATAGACTTTAGAGACTTGAAAAAAGCTTCATTGAAAGACAACTACCCGTTACCCAGGATGGATCATATTTTACAAAGGGTGGTAGGGTCTAGAAGAATTTCTTTGCTGGATGGCTATTCAGGGTACAATCAGATCTTAGTTCACCCTGCTGATCAATTAAAGATAGCCTTTACTACACCATGGGGCACTTTCATGTATGTGAAAACGCCCTTTAGTCTAATGAATGCTGGAGCAACTTTTCAGAGAGCCATGGACATAGCATTCTCGGATGAACTGGGCTACTTCATCATTATATACCTTGATGATGTCACTGTGTTTTCAAAAACAGATGAACAACACTTAGCACACTTAAGAAGAGTTTTCGAGAAATGCAGAAACTTTGGGATATCTTTAAACCCTAGGAAAACACTATCTGGGCTCCAAGAAGGTAAAATTCTTGGGCACATTATTTCAGAAGAGGGTATTAAGATAGATCCAAAAAGGATTGAGGCCATATTGCAAATCTCTCATCCCCGAAACATTAAGGAGTTGCAATCTTTCATTGGAAAGATTAACTTTTTGAGAAGGTTCATCCCCAACCTGGCTGAGCTCCTTAGGAATATCACAAACATGTTGAAGAAGGAGCAAGGAGTAAAGTGGACCTTAGAAGCAAAGAAGTCCTTTGAACTAGTGAAGAAAGCATTAACCAAAACACCGGTTCTAATAAGTCCTGATTTTTCAAAAGATTTTTATAATTTTTTGTTTGCATCAGAACATACCATAGCTATTGTCCTTCTACAGAAAAATCCACAAGGAAAAGAGCAGCCTATTGCATTCTTTAGCAAGGCATTGAGGGATTCCCCTATGAAGTATAACATTATGGAGAAGCAAGCTTTTGCTTTGGTTAAAGCATTGAAAGACTTCAGGGTATACATCCTTCATTCACACATCATTGCCTTTGTCCCAAATTCAGTTGTGAAAGACATTCTAACACAGGGCCCAGATGGTAAGAGAGGTAAGTGGATTACTGTTATTCTTGAATATGATTTAGAGATAAAACCCACTAAACTCATCAAAGCCCAAGGTCTAGCTAAATTAATTATTGAATCCAATTTTGATGTTCTTGATATTAATATGGTTGATGCTTTGGATGAACAAGAGGAAATATCAACACCCATTGTTGAAGACCATTTTATGAATTCCTCTTGGTATGCTGATATTGTTTATGTTTTGCTTAATTTGAATACACCTCCTGGTTTGACAAAAATAAAAGCAAGGTTCCTAAAGTTAAAAGCTGTTAACTATTGCATTATAGATAGATGTCTTTATTGAAAAAATGCAAGTGGTGTATTTCTTAAATGTTTTCCTGAGTTTGATGCAGAGAAGGTTAAATACCAGTTCCATGAAGGAGAGTGTGGAGGTCATTTGTACTGGAAGACAACAGCCCAAAAATTTTTGATGGCTGGTTTCTATTGGCCTACTATTTTCCATGATGTGCACAAGATGATCATAGCCTGTCATAAATGTCAACTTTTTGAAGGCAAAAGAAAAATGTTACCCCTACCTCTACATCCAATCACTGTTGAAGCTCCTTTTCAACAGTGGGGACTTCACTTTATAGGAGAAATCCATCCACCATATTCTGCCCAGCATAGATGGATTCTCACTGCCACGGACTATTTCACTAAGTGGATAGAAGCCATACCTTGTAGGCAGGCCAATGATTCTGTTATTCTAAAATTTATGGAGACTAATATTCTCTCCAGATTTGGTTGTCCTACCAAGATTATCACTAATAATGCAGCAGCATTTGGATCAAAGAATATGGTTGAGTTCCGTCACAGATATCAGATAACATTGGGGCATTCAAAGGCCTATTACCCTCAAGGTAATGGACTTGCAGAATCCTCAAAATAAAATTTAGTGAACATAATCAAGAAACTGTTGGAGGGAAAAAAAAAATCTTGGCACACAAAGCTGGTCCATGCACTTTGGGCTGACAGATTGACTTTGAAGAAATCCATTGGTATGTCACCTTTCCATCTTGTGTATGGTACTGATGCAATTTTTCCAAACAGCCTTGTCGTATCAGTGATGAAGTTGATTCAAGTGTTCCAAACTGAAGAAAATGACATGATTAGAAGAATAAATTAGACCATTCATCTTCAGCAAACCAGAGAGGAGGTTTATAACAAAGCATTGTAGAAACAAGACAGCATTAAAAATCTTTTTGACAGAAGAACAAAGGCCAACAATTTCAAGATTGGGGACAAAGTTTTAAAGTGGGACTCAAGGAGGGAAGACAAGGGCAAGCATGGGAAATTTGACAACTTATGGCTTGGCCCTTACTCTATTCATTTAGCTGCTGGTAATAATGCATTTTTCTTGTAGGAGTTGAATGGAGTAGAACTGTTTGGGGGTCCTGTCAATGGCAAGATGCTTAAGCATTACTTCTCTTGATCCATGTTATATTCCGGAAGCCTTTTATATTTTTCTCATTATAAATATTTCACCCACCACTGCATTCAAATTTATAAAAATCAAAAACACAAAAAGAAAGAAAAGAAAGAAAAGAGGGCAGACTGTGAAAACAAGAAAGGTATAGCCCCATACCAAAAAAGAGAAACAAATCTGAAAGTGTGCAAGCTCAAATGCCACTCCTGAAGAACACACTTCTAAGTTATTCAAACTGTCTAATCTTGACTAATTAGCTTTAAATTTTCTGTTGATAGGATAGTAAATTCGATTTGCCAAACTGTTTAATCTTGGCTTATCATTAGATAGTTTAGGATAGAAATAAAAGGTTCAAACATGCTCAAAATATGAACCTGTGTTTCCTAGGAGAATGACTCAAATATGTTCCAAATTCTGAGTCAAAAGGATGAAAATCTGGTTCAAATTAGCTCAAAATCCGAACCAGTTGATAAAGACAAGACAGCTCAAACAAGAGTCAAAGCAGAGCTGCAGAAAAGAGGAAGGAACTACTTTCAAATTTCAGATCCCAAGCCTTCCATTTTTATTTTTAAATTTTGTGCAAAATAATGCCTATGTGCAGTTTTTTCTTATGCCATAGACCAGCATCAAGTTAGACTGCTCAAGACTGACTTGAATGCTTTTAAATTTCTGTTGTAGAATTTAGAGAATAAAGTTTGTTGGACAGTTCAATCCCAACAGAAAGTAGATTAGATAGAGAATCATATGGGCCCAACTATTTAATCTGGGTCCATGGAGAAATAAGGAATAGAGATAGATTAGTTTTCCTATTTTCAAAAGAATGAAATGTTGTAAAAGATTTTTCCAATCCAAGTGCACTCTAATGAAGAAAAATTGTTAGATTAGTAGGATTGGGTAGGTAGAAAAATTGTGTTGATGAGTTTCCATTCTTGATCCATGAATGCTAATATGTTTCAGAGAAAGAGAAGATCATCCACAGAAATAAAGGCAGCCCAATGGATGAGACACTGATCAGCCTCCCAGAGAAGTGTTGGCAATATGATGCAGAGTGTTGTCCTTGATGGCAACCTACTTGATAAAGTTGATGGCAACCTACTTGATGAGGTTGTCCTTGATGGAAACCTACTTAATAAGTTGCCTATGATAAGCAACCTATGTGTTAAAGATGTAAGAATGATGTATCTCCATCAATGCCATAAGAGGAGCACTTGAAACAACAAAAAAGAAAAGAGCAAATGAAATATGAAGCTGAGGCAGTTTTAGAAGGGTTAGTTGATTGGAGAGGCAGCAGAGACATCAGAGAAAATAGTTGCAGAGGAATTAGCATCTAAACAGCAACAAGGCAAAGGGAGAAGCACAAAGCAGCAGAAAGAGCAAAGAAGCAGAAAGGAAGCAAGGCAGATAAGGAACTAAGGCAACAGAAAACGCAGAGATAGTGAAGAGAAGCAGAGGCAACAAAGATGTGATACATATGATCGCATATCGCAATCGGGGAAAGAAACAGAGAGTCATATTAATGAATATGCGATGCGGAGGCACTCCTCAGTACGGAAAGATCATCGGGCTTGTGTTACCGCAGTTAACAACAGTCGTCGATCTGTGGTCAACGCCCGATGGACAGGTCAATTGCGGTGGCACCCCCTTGGGTTAATCATCGGACTGTTTGTACCCCCGCAGTACCATTGATCTTAGTTAACCACACAGCTTTTAACATAAAATCCGAAATATGGACGGAACTTTAAGCGAAGGAGAATCACGTGTGGAATAAACAGTGAAAGTGGATTCCAGTTTTTATCGCACCGCTTTCGACGGGCAAGCAGTATTCAAGAGGTTGGCTCCGATTCCATAGGACTTTCAACACGTGGTGAGGTGGACCCCCACAAAACTGCTTGTCACTGCGCGCCATCGCGCGTTATAGTTCGACCCAGGATTCCCAACGATATTGTTGTGTGTCGTTGATCTGGGAAGGGGTCATCGGACAGTCATCATTTGTTGAAGGTGCGTGAAGATTAACACAGGTACAGCAGGCCATCGCACGTTAACGTTTGGCATCAAAGGATGAGCGATATGCATATACGTCGTTGATCTGGAAGCTTGCTAATCTAATAGTGATTGGACGCTGGACTTGCGCGAAATTTACTTATGGTACTGTGCGCATATTTGATTGGCTATTGACTATATTTGTGGGCCCGGGGTCAAAGGTTTATCATATTATTTGAAAGCGTTAAAATGAGAAAGGTTAACCTTAATCCTAAAGTTAAGTTCTAATGTATTAAATTAATTATTTAATTACTAAGATCAATGGAATAGTGAGAGTTATGGAGACTCCGATGGATTATCTATTTTGACCCCATCCATGAATACCATTAGCAATTGAATGGTTTTGACCCAAGGTTTTATTAAAGGTGAAAACTATATAAGGTGATGAGAATGATGAAGAAGTGTGTGCATGAAAAAGGGTTGATAATAAACGAATCTCTTCTAGAGATATCTGTATGGGCGAACTTTGTTCTTAATTGATAAATCTGAATCTATGATGCACCCATGGATATAATGATCTGATGATGATGAATCTATGGTTTTATTGACTGATGAAATCGTGAAGAACTGGTGCCAGTCTACTGAATAAAACGAATAAATCTGATGCCCTGCAATGTATGTAGTGTGAAAGCTATTGGATCTAGTATGAAAATTTATGAAATGTGGTCCGTAGTAGATCTGAGGGTTGAAGCCTTCAGTGAGGGGGTTGTAGCTCCCTTCCAGTGGTAGCTGGTAAACGAGAGCACGGGGTTGTATCTCCCTTCCAGGAGAGGTTGGTAAACGAGAGAAGGTTGTAGCTTTCTGCAGGTGGGTGCCTGCGTGTTGATATAAGTCTGCACCAACATAAATTGTAAGAATTTTTATTTATAATAAATATTGAAGACTGAGACAACATCAGTGGTGGTTTTATCCCGAATTGGGTTTCTACCTTAAATACTGGTGTTCATATGTGTTGCTTATGTTTGATGGTTTGTTCTGTTATTTCTGTTCATACTTACTGCCTATCTGATGAACGAATGATGCAATGATCTAAGTAAAGACATAATAAAATATCTGGACATACAAGATGGATACAATAATGTAGCATATGGTTTTAAGAGAAAGGAAAACAAAAAAAATTTCAGTCATCTCTAAATACTGATTCACCCCCCCTCTCAGTATTTTTCCAACAATTGGTATCAGAGCAGGTCCTTCTGCAGAAGCTTGATCGCTTGAAGGAGATCCGTCGCAATGGGAAGTCATGAAGGAGTACTTTCTCTAAGGCCACCTCTATTCAATGGAAGTAATCTATTATTCTGGAAGATACGAACAAAAGCATATTTGCAAAGTCTTGGTGCAGAAGTATGGGCAATCGTGGAAGAAGGTTATCAGTATCCGACAATTATTCCTACTGATGCAGCACAAAGGAAGAAATATGAAATCAATGCCAAAGCAGTCAATGTTTTATTAGGAAGCATGTCTAAATCTGAATATGCTAAAGTGATGCAGCTAAATTCAGTAAAAGAAATATGGGACAAACTTATTCAAAGTTATGAAGGAGATACAAAGGTAAAAAGTGCAAAACTCCAAAATATCAGAATTGAATATGAAAATTTAAGGATGCATAGTGATGAGAGTATTGCCAATTTCTTTTTACGTCTAGATGATATTGTAAATCATATGAGAAATTTGGGTGAAACCATAACCAATACTACTCTAGTGGAAAAAGTCTTGAGATCTTTGACTTCAAAATGTGAGTCAAAAGTATCAGCTATTGAAGAAAGGGAAGATCTGCAAACTCTTAATATTGTTCAACTACATGGTATTCTAACCACTTTTGAAATGAGAAAAGAAGTTCCCTCTCAAATCAGAGAAGTTGCCTTTAAGGCATGTGCAAAAGGAAAAGAAAAGGAATTTGTCAAGGAATCAAGTTATATATCAGAAGAAGAAGAAGCAAATTTTGTGAGAAGACTCCCACCAGGTACCGGAAGAGTCAGAGGGAAACAATTTGAAAAGGGAAAGAGTTATTATACAAATGAAGATAATGATGAAATTTCAAATGAGGATGAAGAAGATTCTGATCAAGATCTGCAAGTGCTCATGGCAAGGAAGCAAAAGAAGAGGGCTACTCAAAGAAAGGAGATACCTCAGAGAATATGTGCAGCAAAAAATGAAGAAGATGAAACAGGTATTGATTGTTGTTCTTGTGATTCACTTTCTTTTACATGCAATAATGAAGATAGTGAAAGTAACAATATGGGTCTAGAAGCAAAACTCAAGATCAATGATGAAGATCAAGTTAAAAGGAAGGAATCTATCTACAAAGATGTGATCTCTAGAATGAATGAACAAATAAACAAGCATCAAAGGTTGTATGATTATGCAACCAGTCACAGTGAAGGACTTAAAGCAGAAATCATCTCTCTCAAAATAGATCTGGAAAAATCAAATAAGAAGAATGAAGAACTTTTACAAACTTTTGAAGAACAAGAAAATGGGTTGAAAGAAGAGATTTTAAAATTGAATGATCAAGTAGAAGAAGGCAGAAGGGTCGAAGAAAGTATGAAGAAGCAATGCCAAATATTGGAGGTTGAGGTAAATATTTTGAAAGGTAAATTAGAAGAAAAAGATAAAATCTTGAGGTTTCAAGATAGTACTAAGATTCTAGACAATATTCTTAGTAATCAAAGCTCTCCTTCTGTTAAATTTGGTCTTGGTTTTCATGAGACTGTTAAAGGAGAATCTAGTTCACAAGGAAGTGCTAAAGATTCAAAGGATATCAATGCAAAATCTGAAGTGTTGAAAGAAACAGAAGGTCAACCGACAATCATGAACTCTCAAAAGAATTCATTCCCTCCTTTGATCAATAATGTTGAATGCTTTAAATGTCATAATTATGGGCATGTTGCAGCCAATTGCAGAAGCAGATTGTTTCAGTCACAAACAAATAGTTTCTACACAGAAAGGTACTCAGATTTCTTTAAGGGATATTATTTTTCATGCAGCAAGTTTGGTTATAAAGCAGCTGATTGAAATAGAAGAAAGAATAGAAAAACACATTATGATCCCTATGCTTACTTTTATAGTCACACAAGATGTTATGCTTGTAACAAGTATGGACATGTAGAAAAAGAATGCAGGATGAATAGATATGAGAAATTGGATAAATTTCAGCACACAATAAGAAACTTCAAGAAAAGCTGGAAAAAGAAGGAGGACCGGTCAGAAACATAGGGAATATTGACCCTACTGCAATCATCTGTTTCTAAAAGGTTTACTTATCATAATGACTGCAGGAGTGATGTGAGATACATTATAGGAATCAGTAATGTATCATCACAAGGGGAGCAATGAATGATAGTTGTGTTTATTTCTAACAGTGCATCTGATGTAAATAAGACAGGTACAGGTGGCATGAGTTCAGGGGGAGCATTAGCCTTGCTAAGAATAATGCATTGTTGGCATTATGATGGTTCTGAAATATGACCTCTCTCTTGAGGTCGTTTTGTTCCAAAAAGAAGAAAAACAAACAACAGATGTCATATTTCTATCACAAGCAAAATATCTTAAGCAAATACTAAAAACGTATGGCATGGAGGAGTGCAAATAATATATGGTTATGGATAAGCCCTGATTTTTTCTTTGTTGAAGAGTATCTTTTTCACACATGGATGAGATGGAAGTCTTATGATTCGGAGATAAGGACAGATCATGCAGAATTTGATTCTGATGATTTCTGTCATGGCTGAGACCTTTTATACATAATTCCTACACATGATACATCATGATTGTGAAATAAATATAAATCATGAAGATCTTGGTGATAAAAAATCATATGGATAATTACTTGACACATATTTTCTATTGAAGAAGTTGTTCTGGTATGATAATTTCTCTTGGGAAGAATATTTTGATACGGCAAAGAGCCTGAAAGCTTGGTTACTGACGTGCTTATGCTACAATTATTGGATGACATCTGAAAACACAGCTGTGGTGCTGATTGGTATCTCTGGTGATGTTTCAACTCTCATATTTCTATATGTTTTGATGAAGATGCCTTGATGATTTGATGGTGAAAGTGTTCAGGATGAACAAGCTAAGGGGGAGCTTTGGTCTTATGAAAAGGATGTAGTATTGGCATTCTAATTATTTGCTGTGGTCTGATCTCATGCTTGATATTCTTTAGTCTTGATTGTATAAGTTATAATGTGATGAAAAGGTCATGTTGAGACCTATGATGTGATATTTAGTCATGTGTAAACCCACTTGGTTGGGTACTTGTGTCACATATGTAAATCCACTTGGTTGGATCATTCATGTAAGTTTGAGTCCTTGGTGATAGGAAAGGTCATAGAGTTATGTACTTCATTGAATATTATGTTTGAAGATTCAGCATGAACTCAGGGGGAGCATGGTATCTTTAGTACACATCAGATCTACAGAGCTCTTCTTCCTACAAGAGAAGAGAAACCTTGTTTTGATTTTGATCCAAACTTTGCCCTTGATGTCAAAGGGGGAGAGTATCATGGTGTTTGAATAATTATTCTAATCAATGTATCTATCTGTTGTGGTGATCAAACACCATCATGGTTGTATCAAATTAAAGGAGGGTATTGTAATATGATGCAAAGTGTTGTCCTTGATGGCAACCTACTTGATGAAGTTGTCCTTGATGGAAACCTACTTAATAAGTTGCCTATGATAAGAAACCTATGTGTTAAAGATGTAAGAATGAGGTATCTCCATCAATGCCATAAGAGGAGCACTTGAAACAGAAACAAAGAAAAGAGCAAATGAAATATGAAGCTAAGGCAGTTTTAGAAGGGTTATTTGATTGGAGAGGCAACATAGACATCAGAGAAAACAGTTGTAGAGGAATTAGCATCTGAACAGCAACAAGGCAAAGAGAGAAGCACGAACCAGCAGAAAGAGCAAAGAAGCAGAAAGGAAGCAAGGAAAATAAGGAACTAAGGCAGCAGAAAGAGCAAAGAAGCAGAAAGGAAGCAAGGAAAATAAGGAACTAAGGCAGCAGACAACGCAGAGATAGTGAAGAGAAGCAGAGGCAATGAATATGTGATACATATGATCACATATCGCAATCGCCGAAAGAAACAGAGAGGCAAAGTAATGAATATGCGATGCGGAGGCACTCCTCAGTACGGAAAGATCATCGGGCTTGTGCTACCGCAGTTAACAACAACCGTCGATCTGTGGTCAACACCCGATGGACAGGTCAACTACGGAGGCACCCCCTTGGGTTAATCATCGAACTATTTTTGCCCCCACAATACCATTGATCTCAGTTAACAACACAGTTTTTAATGTAAACTCCGAAAGATGGACGAAACTTTAAGCGAAGGAGAATCACATGCGGAATAAACAGTGAAAGCGGATTTCGGTTTTTATCACACCGCTTTTGACGGGCAAGTGGTATTCAAGAGGTTGGCTCCGATTCCATAGGGATTTCGACACGTGGTGAGGTGGACCCCCACAAAACCTCTTGTCACTACATGCCATCACGCGTTATAGTTCGACCCAGGATGCCCAGCGATATTGTTGTGCGTTGTTGATTTGGGAAGGGGTCATCAGACGGTCATCATTTGTTGAAGGTGTGTGAAGATTAACACAGGTACGGTGGGCCATCGCACGTTAACGTTCGGCATCGAAGGACGAGCGATATGCATATACGCCGTTGATCTGGAAGCTTGCTAATATAATAGTGATCGGATGCTGGACTTGCGCGAAATTTACTTATGGTACCATGCACATATTTGATTGGCTATTGACTATATTTGTGGGCCCGGGGTCAAAGGTTTATCATATTATTTGAAAGCGTTAAAATGCGAAAGGTTAACCTTAATCCTAAAGTTAAGTTCTAAAGTATTAAATTAATTATTTAATTACCAAGATCAATGGAACAGTGAGAGTTATGGAGACCCCGCTGGATTATCTATTTTAACCCCGTCCATGAATACCATTAGCAATTGAATGGTTTTTACCCAAGGTTTTATTAAAGGCGAAAACTATATAAGGTGATGAGAATGATGAAGAAGTGTGTGCATGAAAAAGGGTTGATAATAAACGAATCTCTTCTAGAGATATCTATATGGGCGAACTCTGTTCTTAATTGATAAATCTAAATCTATGATGCACCCATGGATATAATGATATGATGATGATGAATCTTTGGTTTGATTGACTGATGAAATCGTGAAGAACTGGTGCCAGTCTACTGAAGAAAACGAATAAATCTGGTGGCCTGCAATGTATGTAGTGTGGAAGCTATTGGATCCAGTATGAAAATATATGAAACGTGGTCCGCAGTAGATCTGAGGGTCGAAGCCTTAGTGAGGGGGTTGTAGCTCCCTTCCAGTGGTAGCTGGTAAACAAGAGAAAGGGGTTGTAGCTCCCTTCCAGGAGAGGCTAGTAAACGAAATAAGGTTGTAGCTTTCTGCAGGTGGGTGCCTGCGTGCTAATATAAGTCTGCACCAGCATAAATTGTAATAATTTTTCTTTATAATAAATATAGAAGACTAAGACAACAACAACGGTGGTTTTCTCCCGAATTGGGTTTCCACCTTAAATACTAGTGTTCATATGTGTTTCTTATGTTTGATGGTTTGTTCTGTTATTTCTGTTCATACTTACTGCCTATCTGATAAATGAATGATGCAATGATCTAAGTAAAGACATAATAAAATCTCTGGACATAAAAGATGGATGCAGTAATGTAGCATATGGTTTTAAGAGAAAGGAAAACAAAAAAAATGTCATTCAGCTCTAAATACTGATTCACCCCCCCTCTCAGTATTTTTCCAACAAGAATGCAAGTCTAAATTTCTTGATGCCTTCAAGAAGGCACCATCCCCAAGTGGAGCCACTGTTAGCCACCTGTGAAATTTTTTATACCAAAAGGTGGCTAAAACTCTTTGGAGCTTTCAAGAAAAAAATTTTATTGCTAAAAAGTGTTGGCTCTTGAATACTCTTGAAGTCCCCATGCCTCTGTCCCAATCTTCACTACTGTGCCTATTCTACATTCAGAAATCCTGCTGATTCTCAAGAAAGAATACTGTTGCAAGCACCATTTTCCTTTTCCCCTTCTTCCAAAACTAAAATCATCTTTTCCTTTCCTTTTCCCATGAAATCCTTCATTTTCATGTTTTTCCCCTTTTCCCTTCATCACAACCCCTTTGATAAATTTTAAAGACTCCTTCTTTGCCTTATCGAAACCCCCAACGACCATTGAAAATCATTGAAAATCTATAAAAATCACATTTTTTATATATTTTAGACTTAAGTCCCCTTGGGCTAAGTCTTTAACCCTTCCCCTCCATGCGTCTTGGAGCTAGAAGCGAGTTCTAGTCTTCCAAGTGCTTATCACATCGCCCCATCACGATTAGCCCTTCCTCCATAAACCTCGGTCGTATCATTTTCCATACAACCCATGGCCCTGCAAACGGGAGCCAAACCATATCGAAAATTAATATTTCACCCCCCGGAGCATAAACCTTTGTTTATATAAATATTTGTTGGTTTTTTATTATATCTTATAGTTTACTGCCGGTGCAAATTTTTAGTCATTCTCCGCCGTCGATCTGATCTGTAGATCGACGGCGCGAAATCCATCGCCCCAGTGGTCCCCGCTAGCCACTCACTATTTCAAAACTGGGCGGAATCCATCGCACCGCTTTCAAGCGGAGGGTGGTTTTTTCCTAATCGGTAGAAATTCCATTCACCTCTCGACGCGTGGCCTTGAGCACTATTCAAAAACCGCCACTCATCGTACGTTAAATTTTGGACATGGACCCGGCGTGATATTGATGTCCACCGTCCGATCTGGGGCAGCTCATCGGACAGTAGTCGCTATCCAAAGATGCCCGTGTGTTAACTCGGGGTACAACATAGTGATAAAAGCATCTTCGCCTTCAATTTGATCTGCAGATCGATGGCCTAAAATTCAGCACCCTGATTCCTCGTCCAGTCAGCATTTCTAGACTCGGGGGTTTTATTCATCTGGATTTTATTGAAAATTTGATGTTCGGACATGATTCTAAGGTTGATCGGTGCCTGTTCTCCGTCGTTGATCGTGTGGGCCGAACTCATCCGACGGCCCACATTTGTCCCAAACCCCAAACATGATTTTCGATCATTTTTCTCCAAAACAAAGGTTTTAAGCCCTTGTCTCTGCTTTTATTTTATTTTTTCGAATATTTTTTACTCCTTTACGTATTTATTCACCTCTGCTTTTGACCATCGATCTCCGCGTGATCGACGACTCCGATTCAAATTCCTCTTTCGCTCTCCTCTGACCTCCTCTAAACAATCTCAACCGTTGGATGATGCCATCCAATGACCATGCTCCCTCCACGTGCCTTATGAAGAAGTAAACCTTTACATGCAAGATTTTGTAATGTTTTTTGTATTGTGCAAGGTTCAAAGGTTTTTTCCGCTATAAATGAAGGAAATTCAAAGGCAGAGGGTGACGATCCTCCCACCTTTGATTCACCATAGGAAACCATTCACGGGAAGAAGCTCCACATTCCATCAATCATTCATGAGGCATTGATGCCATATCACCCCTGCGCAGCCCTGTACACCAGCAAAAAACAGCAAACCAGGCACAGTCAAAGAGTATCAGTGTAGAAGACAAGAACACACTAGAACAGGCGATTGAAGACAGACCTTCGAGGATTACGTCCAAGATGGTTATGAAGAGCCTAATCCCCCTAAACAAAACGCATTTTAAAGGTAAATCATAAAGGTTCATTAGAGAGAAAGTCTCCACCGCCACATCTGAGGCAAATTGATCCCTCTAGCTACCACGATGCCACCTGTGCCTCAAATCATTCATATCCTAGGCCGGAGTTATTGATCAGGATCAGATTTTTGTCTTGAACGCAGCCAGAGAGTAAATTCTGCCAAGGAACTTAATGTAAAAAATATCAGCAGAGTTACTTTGACATCACACAGAGCCTCAAAGGTCAAAAAGAGCTCCCACCAAGCTTAAATCTTTATGAAAACCATTTAATACAGAAGACACCTATGTAAGTTTCTTCATCAATCCCCCCAAAGGCTAAGGAACCATTAAGTCTGTATTAATTATCTTTAGAGATATTTTATCAGATCTCACCTCCTCATTCTTCTATATATACTACTGCAGAAGATGAGTGAGGGGTTCTTTGATGTAGTTGCTAATCATTATAATGTAATTGAGCTTGAGACTTCTATCTGTAAATAGTGTTCACTGGCCCTTGGAGCTCTACTTGTGATAGATAAGTTAGGCTGAGATGAGTAGATGATTGCTAAACTAAAGCATTGGACTTAAATCTGTAACTGGTTTGGAGCATATAAGCTGATTTATGGGATCCTGGTCTATGTTGACGATGACGTTTTTCTCATTGTAACTTGTCATTTTGTTTCTATTTTCACTGTGTTTCATCTTCTCTTATAAATGCATGGAGTTAGGACCTACTGTATATCAGTACCATTCTCTGGCTGAAAATCTTTATCTTCACGTTTTCTTCTAATTTGTGTTATTTAGATATGATTTAATTCAGTTTGAGCATAGGAATGCTGGCGTTCCCTCGTCCTATTGTCTTAGCTGGATGTTATTATTAAATTTTATTTCCAGTATATGTTAAGTAAAGATGAACTGAGGAAGATATGGTGAGCCCTGGTCCTAGTTTTATCCCAAAGACTGTCTGAAAGTTTCCCTTGGAATGTGTTAAAAGCTGGCTAGTTTAGAAGTACTTACCAGATCTTAGGCCATTCTGTGTTATCCTTGTGATTGTCTTGGAAGTGACGAAGTAAAGTAGAGCTAGGAGAGGATTTGTGGTGAGCCCGGCCCGCTAGTTTCTACTCCAATAGTTTCCTTCAAGTTTCCCTTTGTTTTTATATGTTTTCTATTGAAAGTGTATCAAAGGCTGGCTAGTTTAAAATTACTTACCAGATCCTAGTTTACTTTCATGTTTTTCTTAAGTGTATGCCAAAATCTAGCTAGTTTAAAAGTACTTACTAGATCTTAGGCTGCTCTTTGTTTCTTCATCTGTTTATTTCCCCTTCTTGTTGTATCATTTCATTCCATAAATCAAACCTTAAAGATATCTTTAGACATAGATGACTTGCCCCATGGAACACTCTTGCCTCTTGTTGTTTCAATTAAACCCTATTATGACTCCATAGCCCAATGGACTAAAACTTGTAGTTATCTATCTTCTTTACCAAAGCTTATTCTATTTTCTTGCAAATTCACACCTTTGAAACTCTTTGCATTTAGAACTTTCCACCTCAAACAGTAATCATGCTCAACCATCCAAAAAACAAAACAAACCCTTGGCCTTCATAACTAGCCTAATATCATTACGCAAAACTTCAAATACAAGTCCATCTTTGCACTTATTGGAGAGATCCCTCTCCAGATTTGGGAGGGCTAGATCCTAGAATCCCAAAGTGGTTGAAATAATGTTGTTTCTGTGATTGGACTTTGCCAATATTGCTAATTATAGATCCCTAACAAAATCTATATAGATGGTTTCCCCTCTCAAAGTAATAGGTAACTTCAGAAGGATCCCTAATGGTCGACTTGTTCCTCTGTTAAAGGCGAACAGATTCTGAGTAACAGGCACAAGTTGTGGGGAACCAAAAGCTTGCTAGATAGTTGAAGATAGAATACTAACCAAGGCACCTTCATATATAATCATGCCTGGTACAACCATATTGTAGGCCTATACGATGATCTCAAAGGGCACATAATAAGGAAGACGGTATCCTATAAAATGACTCCAATCAAAGGAAGCGACCAAACTACATGGAGGGGGTACCATAGGAATAAGATGATTACCCCCCTATGTTACAAGAGCGGACATACCATCCTCCTTAGCTAGAGGAACAAGAGTAGGAGGATCACTTTCTGGAACTATGGAGACAGGAGTTGTAGGATCACCCTCCTAAATAATGGAAACAGGAGGACTTCCCTTCGATCTAGGGGAATCAGAGGAAACAAAAAGAACTTGACTGGGATGAGACCCACTCTCTATGGAAAAGACCTAATGAAATGTAGGTGGAATCAGGTCAAAATTTTTCTCAACCAATGATTGGTCAGAAATGAACTTAGGATACTGACTTTCAGAGAGAGAAGAATCGATTGAAGATGAATCCCGATCAATGGGTCAATCAACTATCGGAGGACTCGAAGAAAATTTCTGGTAATCGACGGGAAGACAGGAATCATAAGACGAAAGGGTATTCAACACTTTAGAAGCTTCATCCATATAAGGACAGAAGTTAATGGGATGGTTCCCTTCACACAACCTATAGAGAAATTTGATCTTACCCTGTTTCTTATGAGTCTCATTATCTTTAGCTGAAGGCTCATCATCAACATGATGCCCAAAGGTTGATGATGAAGGATGAATCAGGTCAATGAACCACATGTCTAGCACCTTGGGAATACCAGGGAAATCACGAAGAAGTTGGTCACCCTCACATAGCTTGCAAGGGAATTTAACTCTGCGAGATGGAGTGGAAGGTTTCTTGATATTAGCTGCATGGGTAGCAATAATTTTTTACCTACCCCCTAACTTATCTTCCTTCTTCTTCTTCTTCTTCTTAGCCACCCAGTTTCTAGAATCTATAATTTCACAAGGTGAAGAGGGAGAACGATGTGAAGAAATAGATGAAGAAGGTGAGGGGTCAACCTTAGGATCAACATGGGGTTGACATGGTTCAGGAAGAGGAGAACTTGGTCAAGAAACTAATTGGATGTTGGAAACCACATGGGTCAAAAATAACCAAACCGACAGACCTATGGTTAATCCCGGGAGGTACAATGTTGCCATATACGAGGCACCAACATTCCCTAATGAAGGAAAAGGACCAAGATTCCCATATGAGGGGATCCCTTGGTTAGTGAACTCTGGAAACGTTGCCATTGGAATAAACATTAAAGAACCACTAAGGAATATAACTTTAACCAGGAATATTTTGTGGCAATCAATTTCAAGACATTAAAACAAAAATTTTCCTTTTCATGTTTTAAGAGTCAAGAAAAGGAAAAAATTTGACTCTAGTTGATTTCAGTTTGAACAAGCTCGAAAGGAAAAGTGCTCGATGATATTTTCAAATTTAAAGAGTCAGTAAAGATCGAAAATTACTAATCATGAAGTCTAAGCAAGAGGGTGTTGTTAGCCAGCTATAAAATTTGTTATACCAAATGCTGGCTATAACATTTTTGGAGCCTTCAAGGAACAAATTTTTATGGCAAAAGGTGTTGGCTCTTGAAGACTCTCAAAAGGCCTCATGCCTATGTTTTAATCTTCACTGCTGTGCTCATTTTACATTCAGAAAATCCTGCTGATTTCCAAGCCAAAGTACTGCTGCAAACACCATTTTCCCCTTCCATCCCCTTCCAAAACTAACCTCATTTTTATCCCTCCATTTCCCATGAAAATCCCTCATTTTCATGTTTTTCCCCTTTCCCCTTCATTATAATCCCTTTGATAAGGTTTAAGACTCTTTCTTGCCTTATCGAAACCCTCAAAACCTTTGAAAATCATTGAAAATCCATAAAAATCATGTTTTTTTATATAATAGACTTAAGCCCTTGGGCTAAGTCTCTAACCTTTCCCTTCCATATGCCCTGGTGCTGGAACCAGGCGCTGAGCCATTTGGGTGCTTATCGCAATCAAGGGAAAACACAAAACACAAGCCTTTCCCTTTTATTAAAAACCCCGACGCCGATTAACCCTTTGTCCAATCTCCCTCAGTCATATTGTCTCCCATGCGCCCAGAGGCCTTGCAGACAGGCGCCAAACCATATCGAAAATTAATATTTCGCCCCCCCGCACTATAAACCTTTGTTTATATAAAATTGTTAGTTTTTTATTATATCCTATAGTTTCCTCCGGTGCAAAATTATAGTCAATCTGTGCCATCGATCTGATCTGTAGATCGATGGCATGCAATCCATCGCCCCGGTGGTCCCCGCCAGCCACTCACTATTTCAAAACCGGGCGGAATCCATCACACGTTAAAGTTCGGACATGGACTCGGCACGATATTGATGTCCACTGTCCAATCTGGGGCCACTCATCGGACGGTATTCGCTCTCTGAAGATGCCCGTACGATGACTCAGGGTACGACGTAGTGATAAAAGCATATATGTCGTCGATCTGATCTGCAAATCGACGGCCTAAAATTCAACGCCTTGATTCCTTGTCCAGTCAACATTTCCAGACCCGAGGGTTTTATTCATCTGGATTTTATTGAAAGTTTGATGTCCAGACATGATTCTAAGGTTGATCGGCACCTATTCTCCACCATTGATTGCGTGGGCTAATCTCATCTGACGACCCACGTTTGTCCCGAACCCCGAACATGATTTTCGATCATTTTTCTCCAAAACAAAGGTTTTAAACCTTTGTCTCTGCTTTTATTTTATTTTTCCGAATATTTTTGACCCCTTTACGTATTTAATCACCTCTGCTTCTGACCGTCGATCTCTGTGCGATTGACGGCTCCGATTCAAATTCCTCTTTCGCCCTCCTCTGACCTCCTCTAATCAATCTCAACCGTTGGATGATGCCATCCAATGGCCATGCTCTCTCCACATGTCCTTCCTAAGCAGTTAACCTATACATGCAGGATTTCATAATTTTTTTTGTATTTTGCAGGGTTTAAAGGTTTTTTCCGCTACGTCTGAAGAAAATTCAAAGGCAGAGGGTGACGATCCTCCCTTCTTCAATTCACCAGAGGAAACCATTCGCAGGAAGAAGCTCCATGTTTCATCAATCATTCATGAGGCATTGATGCCACATAACCCTGCGCAGCCCTGCACCCCAGCAAAAAACCATGAATCAAGCACAGTCAGAGAGTATCAGTACCAAAGACAAAATATATTAGAATAGAATATTGAAGATATATTTTTGGGGATTATGTCTAAGATGTTTTATCAAAATCCTAATCCCCAAATCAAAACACAGTTAAAAGAAAAATCATAAAATTTCATCAGCCAGAAAGCCTCCACCACCACAGATGAGGCAAATTGATCCCTCTAGCTACCACGATGCCACCTGTGCCTCAAAGCATTCATATCTGAGGCTAGAGTTATTGATCAGGATCAGATATTTGTCTCAAGCACAGCCAGAGAGTGAATTTTGCAAACAAACTTAATGACAAACATCAGCAGAGTTACTTTTACATCACACAAAGCCTCAAAGGTCAAGAAAATCTCCCATCGAGCTTAAATATTTATGTAAACCATTTAATACAGAAGACACCTATGTAAGTTTCTTCATCAAGCCCCCCAAAGCCCGAGGAACCATTCAGTCTGTATTAATTATCTTTAGAGATCTTTTTATCAGATCTCACCTCCTCATTCTTCTATATATACTAATGCAGAAGATGAGTGAGGGGTTGGTTGATGTACTTGCTGAACATTGTAATGTAATGGAGCTTGAGACTTCTATCTATAAATAGTGTTCACTGGCCCTTGGAGCTCTGCTTGTGATAGATAAGTTAGGCTGAGATGAGTAGATGATTGTTAAACTAAAGCATTGGACTTAAAGCTGTAACTGGTTTGGAGCATCAATACAAGTTGATTTATGGGATCACGGTCTATGTTGACGGTGATGTTTTTCTCATTGTAACTTGTTATTTTATTTCTGTTTTCACTGTGTTAATTTTTTCTCATAAAGAACACCATGCATAGATTTAGGACCTACAGTATATTAGTACCCTTCTCTGACTGAAAATCTTTATCTAAATGTTTTCTTCCAATCTATGTTATTTAGGGATGATTTAATTCAGTTTGAGCATAGGAGTGTTGGCGTTCCCTCGTCTTATTGTCTTATCTGAATGTTATTCTTAAATTTTATTTTCGGTATATGTTTAGTAAAGATGAACTGAGGAAGATATGGTGAGCACTGGTCCTAGTTTTATCCCAAATACTGTCTGAAAGTTTCCCTTGGAATGTGTTAAAATATGGCTAGTTTAGAAGTACTTACCAGATCTTAGGCCATTCTGTGTTATCCTTGTGATTGTCTTGGAAGTGACCAAGTAAAGCAGAGCTAGGAGAGGATTTGTGGTGAGCTCGGCCCACTAGTTTCTAATCCAATAGTTGCCTTCAAGTTTCCCTTTGTTTTTATATGTTTTCTATTGAAAGTTCATCAAAGGCTAGCTATTTTAAAATTACTTACAAGATCCTAGTTTACTTTCATGATTTTCTTAAGTGTATGTCAAAGGCTGGCTAGTTTAAAAGTACTTACCAGATCCTGGGCTGCTCTTTGTTTTTCATTTGTCTAAATTCCCTTTCTTTTGTCTCATTCCATTCCATAAATCAAACCTTAAAGAGATCCTTAGACATAGATCACTTGCCCCATGGACCACTCTTGCCTCTTGCTGCTTCAACTAAACCCTATTATGACTCCATAGCCCAATGGACTAAAACCTGCAGTTATATATATTGTTGGCCAAAGCTTATTCTATCTGCTTGAAACTTCTCACCTTTGAAACTCTTTGCATTTAGAACTTTCCACCTCAAACAATAATCATGCTCAACCATCCAAAAAACAAAACAAACCCTTGGCCTTCATAACTAGCCTAATATCATTACTCGAAACTTAAAGGAAAAATACATCTTTGCACTTATTGGAGAGATCCCTCTCCGGATTCAGGAGGGCTAGATCCTAGAATCCCAAAGTGGTTGAAATAATGTTATTTCTGTGATTGGACTTTGCCAATCTTGCTAGTTACAGATACCTAACATTTCTGGTGGCTCCGCTGGGGGATTTGTCTGAGTTAACAAAAGTTCAAAAACACCTTAAAACTCTAGATAACCCATGGTTTTATGAAAATTGTTCTATTTGACAGCTAAGCCACCAGAACCAGACCTTTCTGGTGACTCTGCTGGTGAATTTGAGTGTTTTTGGTCTAGATACCTTTAAAATACCTCAGAAAACCTTTGATTCAAGAAAATTGTGCAGTGAGTAAAAAGCATCCTTTTCAAGCACTACCAAGAATTGGTAATCATGATGAAACTTGTTTGAATCAGTGACAAACTAGGAAAACCCTAGGATTTTCATAAGACTTTATCTAACCTTGAAAAATCAGCTGGCTTAGCCATAAGAGTAGACTGTCTTTGTCTCATAACTGCAGTTAACTTTTGAAACAAGGTTAGTACATTCTTAGAAACCACACAACTGAAAAATAACTCACAAAACTCCAAAAATATTTCAGATTGGTATCCAATAAACATGGTGGTAGACCATAAAACCATTTTCCTTTGAAAAGAGCTAAAAACTTCCACTTGGCGACACCAAAATCCTGAGCAGACCTTAATACTCCACTAGAAAGAACCCTTATCATTGTAGTATCATTCAATCTCAGTTAGAAGATTGTGGAATTAAAATATGTGTAAACAGATTAGTTAACCTCTCAAAAATTGTCATACCTGGTTGAACTTTTCTTGTTTATTTGGGTCTAAAAAACACAGCATAGTGGCTCTTAGAAAGATTCATACTAGAGCATATCCTGACCCAGATCCACCTAAGACAGTTGATAACCCAGAAAGTATTCTTAAGAACTATCCTAGGATTAAATCATCAACTATTGTCAGATCACCCTTGAGAGATAATTTAGTCCCTGTAAATATTTCAGCTCTACAACAATCACAAGTTGACTTAGTAAATCCCTTTAGAACTAGGTCTCTTGGTGATTTAGATCAGTTAGAATCTGAGTTTTCACTTTCCTCTCCCGAAACAAGTGAACGTCTTGGTAGCAGAGAAACAACACATCTTGATTTACATTTCCTTCACAACCTAGGTGTCTCTCATCCAAGATCAGCTCAACAATCTACTCCTGGTCCATCCACTTCTGCTCACCCTACATCCACTGTTCAAACCACTCCATTCCAGCACACTTTCCCTTTTGTTTGTCCACCTCTTGTGAATCTACCCCCACCACATATCATGGCAACATGGTATTCTCCCTTAGTCCTTCCTGTACCATTAGTCAATCTTCCACAGGACTACCAGTCCAAAATTCCATTATATGATGCTAGCAATTCTACAACTGCATCACAACATGTGGATAAGATGAATGACTACTTTGACAGAAATGAAATTGATGATGATTCTGTCAAGCTTAGATTGTTTGCTCAGAGTCTGGGGGGATAAGTCAGAAAATGGTTTAAGGGCTTAACCCCCCATAGTATCAATGATCTCCAAACCTTTCATAGGACATTCTTAAACAAATGGGAAGTAAAGAAGAATCCTCTCCAATTCCTTTCTAATTACAAGAACCTCCATAGAAACACTGGGGAAAGTGTACAGGCTTATTGTACCAGATTTAACAGTGTATATAATGCACTTTCCCCAAATTTGAAACCTCCACAAGGCTCAACTTTAAATAATTTTCCTGAAGGGTTTGACCCTGAGATGGCCTATCAGCTGAGGGAAATAAATCCTGCAACTCTTGAAGAGATGCAAAAGGGTGCTCTTTCTGTGGAAGTCAACTTGATGGAGAAAATAGCAAGAATGAAAAATGAAAAGAGAGTGTCATTTAGAGAGGAGTCTACACCATCTACTTCCAACTCAAAGATGGAGAGAATGATGGAGGAGATGATGAAGAAAATGAGCGTCCTCGAGAGAGAAAAATCCAGTCAAAGCCAAACTGCTCCTCAAAATAGAAACCAAAACCATAATCAGAATTTTAGAAGGAACCAACCTCCAAATAGACCTAGGGAAGATGATCAACAGATCACTCCTCCCTTTCATCAAAATTATGTAAGTGAGGTTTAGGAAACAGATGAGATAACAGAGGAAGATGATATCAACATGCTGGGGGTAGATGATGATGACTTTGAGGTTCATTACGATAGAAAACAAGGTCTTTATACACCTTATGATGACAAAAGAGATGATGATGAAAGCTATTATCAAAACATGGAAAATGTCATCATAGAGTCTCAAAAATAATATGACCTTAGAAGAAAAACTAGTCAACAAACTCCCAACAATAAAACCTCTGACAAATCTTCACAAAACAACACTGCAACCAAGCCTAAAATTGTCAAACAAAAGGACAAAAAAGTGGCTGTACTTTCTGATAAAGGTAAAGAGAAAGGCACTCAAAACAATGAAAAACAGAGTGTAGACATTAGTAGTACTAACATCTCAGCTAGTACTCCTGTTAAAACCATTTCGTCAAATGTAAATAGGACAAATCAGCAAGCTGATGGTGCTGATAGAGTGACAACTAATAAGGCTGAAACGAGTTCTTCAAAGAACCAAATCCCTTTCAGCCTAGAGCAGGAAATTTCAAAGATTAAAATCTCTATTCCCCTCACTGAGTTAGCTGTCGAGCATGTATATATGACCCAAATTTTGAAGGCTTTGAATATAGAAGAAAATGAGGACACAATCAATCTTAATGATGACCAACCAGAGCTTATTTTTGGTCCAAAGATTGAAGGGAGGTATTAGGATGGACCTGTTCCTCCTTTTTATGTGAGCTTAAACGTTCATGACAAAATTTTGCATAACGCTATGCATGACTCAGAAGCTTCTCATAATTAAATGCCAAAGGCTGTAATGGAGAAGCTGGGTCCAGAAATCACCAGAACTTACAAAGACCTTTACTCCTTTGATTCCAGTAGAGTAAAATGTTTAGGATTAATCAAAGACCTCTGTGTTAACTTAGCCTAAATTCCAACCAAATGCTTAGTCATGGATATTGTTGTGGCTGATGTGCCCCCAAAGTATGGAATGTTATTATCAAGATCTTGGGGGGCTAAGTTGCAAGGGACTATGCAAATGGACATGACCTATGCGACTATCCCTGTTTTCAATCAGAATAGAAGACTTTACAGGGAATCCCACATGAAATACATAGTTACGAGTCAAGACCGACCCCAAAACTCCCCTATGTATTCTGTAAATACAGGCCTTGATTCTTTTATCATGTTTAATGATGAAATACTTAGTGAATAAGTCACTTTAACAGGATTACTGGCCAATAGGGAGGAAGAGGAACACAACGCAGAAGTGTCAAAATAGTTTGCTGCATTTGGAGACATTAGAAAACCAAAAAAAGGTCTTGAGCTACAAGTCAGGTGTCCATTTCTTTTAAACATTCACAATCATGAAAACAACCCTCAAATAAACGAAAATATTGGAGAATCAAAACAAATACAACTAAGTGTTGAGATTCCACAACAACCCTTGAGCACGTTAGTTGAAGAGGACAGTAACCAGAATAAAATAGAAAATAGTCCTCTGTGGAGTATGTATTTTGATGGGTCATGGACTAAAACTAACGTTGGTACAGGTGTCTGGATCTGCAACACTGAAAACAACCACACAGAAAGCATTTCGTGCAAATTAAACTTTCAGTGTTCCAACAACATAGCAGAATATGAATCCCTTCTCTTAGGCTTACATCTATTGAAAAAGTTAGGAGCCACAAGAATTAATGTGTATGGGGATTCAGAGTTAGTCATTACGCAAGTTAATGGGGAGTATAACTCAAATCATCCCAGACTTAGAGCCTACTGAAATGATGTCATGGACCTTTTGAAAACATTTGAGGAGTCCAAACTATTTTTTGTTCCAAGAAAAATAAATATTGCGGCCCAAAATTTAGCCTTTGCAGCTAGAACATGCTTAATGCCATATGAAACAAAAGCTACAAAACTCAAATAAAATTCAGACCAGCCGTCCCTGATAATGAAAAGTATTGGCAGGTGTTTGACGTAAACAAACAAATATAAGGCTTCATTCAATTCAGAAATGAATTCGAACTACATAGTTCGGACTCAGGTTATGATACAGATTGCAGTGAAGAAAATTTTCTTGGTGAAGAAGAACCATCTCCTAAGCTTGTCGATTTTAATCTTCTGACTGGCAAACTTAAAAAAAAAAAAACAGAAATGACTGCAGAGTTAGAAACGGAGGAGTTAGAAACTCTACACTCTAAATATGAAAGTTTGCCAAGCTCATATTAAACTTAAATACATAGAGCTTTTAAAAAAAAAAATTGATGCTTTTGCGTGGAGTTACGAGGATCTTAAATCCTATGACACTGAAATAATACAGCACAAAATCCCTCTCAAGGAAAACCAAAAACCATTCAAACAGAAACTGCGCAGAATAAACCCTATTCAGTTGCCTTTGGTTCAGAAGGAGATCATGAAAATGTATGAGGCTGGTATTATTGTCCCTATTAGATACTCTGAGTGGGTGTCTAATCTGGTGTCTGTTAGGAAGAAAAATGAAGAGATCAGGCTTTGTATAGACTTTATAGACTTAAACAAAGCTTCATTGAAAGACAACTACCCTTTACCTAAGATGGATCATATTTTACAAAGGGTGGTAAAGTCTAGAAGAATTTCTTTGCTGGATGGCTACTCAGGGTACAATCATATCTTAGTTCACCCTGCTGATCAATTAAAGACAACCTTTACTACACCATGGGGCACTTTCATGTATGTGAAAATTCCCTTTGGTCTAATGAATGCTGGAGCAACTTTTCAGAGAGCCATGGACATAGCATTCTTGGAGGAACTGGGCTTCTTCATCATTATATACATTGATGATGTCACTGTGTTTTCAAAAATAGATGAAGAGCACTTAACACATTTAAGAAAAGTCTTCGAGAAATGCAGAAAGTTTGGGATATATTTGAACCCTAAGAAGACGCTATTTGGGCTCCAAGAAGGTAAACTTCTTGGGCACATTATTTCAGAACAGGGTATTAAGATAGATCCAAAGAGGATTGAGGCCATATTGCAAATCTTTCATCCCCGAAACATCAAGGAGTTGCAATCTTTCATTGGAAAGATTAAATTTTTGAGAAGGTTCATCCCCAACCTGACTGAGCTCCTTAGGAATATAAAAAACATGTTAAAGAAGGAGAAAGGGGTAAAATGGACCTTGGAAGTAAAGAAATCCTTTGAGCAGGTGAAACAAGCATTAACCAAAACACCGGTTCTTATAAGTCCTAATTTTTCAAAAGACTTTTATATTTTTTCAATTGCATCAGAACATACCATAGCTGTTGTCCTTTTACAGAAAAATATGCAAGGAGAAGAGAAGCCTATTGCATTCCTTAGCAAGGCATTGAGGGATGCCCCTCTGAAGTATAACATTATGGAGAAGCAAGCTTTTGCTTTGGTTAAAGCTTTCAAAGACTTCAGAGCATACATCCTTCACTCACACATTATTACCTTTATCCCAAACTCAGTTGTTAATGACATTCTAACACAAGACCCAGATGGTAAGAGAGGTAAGTGGATTGTTGTCATTCTTGAATATGATTTAGAAATAAAACCCACTAAACTCATCAAAGGCCAAGGTCTAGCTAGATTAATGGCTGAATCCAATTTTTAAGTTCTTG
This sequence comes from Pinus albicaulis, assembly GCA_034641835.2. Taxonomy (NCBI): domain Eukaryota; kingdom Viridiplantae; phylum Streptophyta; class Pinopsida; order Pinales; family Pinaceae; genus Pinus; species Pinus albicaulis. The sequence goes on along the minus strand of CM076574.1, from coordinate 1,420,477,001 downwards.
ATATTAATATGATTAATGCTTTAGATGACCAAGAAGAATTCTCAATTCCCTTTGTTGAAGACCATTTCATGAATTCCTCTTGGTATGCTGATATTGTTTATGTTTTGCTTAATTTGAATACACCTCCTGGTTTGACAAAAATAAAGGCAATATTCCTTAAATTGAAAGTTGTAAACTATTGCATTATAGATAGATGTCTTTATTGGAAAAATTCAAGTGGTGTATTGCTTAAATGTTTGCCTGACTTTGATGCAAAGACATTTAAATACCAGTTCCATGAAGGAGAGTGTGGAGGTCATTTGTACTGGAAGACAACATCCAACAAAATTTTGAGGGCTGGTTTCTATTGGCCTTCTCTTTTCCATGATGTGCACAATATGATCATAGCCTGTCATAAATGTCAACTTTTTGAAGGCAAAAGAAAACTGCTACCCCTACCTCTACATCCAATCACTGTTGAAGCTCATTTTCAACAGTGGGGACTTGACTTCATAGGAGAAATCCATCCACCATCTTCTGCCCAGCATAGATGGATTCTCACTACCACATACTATTTCACTAAGTGGATAGAAGCCATACCTTGTAGACAGGCCAATGATTTTTTTATCATAAAATTTATGGAGACTAATATTCTCTCCAGATTTGGCTGTCCTACCAAGATCATCACTGATAATGCAACCGCATTTGGATCAAAGAAGATGGTTGATTTCTGTTACAGATATCAGATAACATTGGGGAATTCCACGGCCTATTACCCTCAAGGTAATGGAATTGTAGAATCCTCAAACAAAATTTTAGTGAACATAATCAAGAAATTGTTGGAGGGCAACAAAAAGTCTTGGCACCAAAGCTGGTCCATGCACTTTGGGCTGACAGATTGACTTTGAAGAAATCTATTGGTATGTCACCTTTCCAGCTTGTGTATGGTACTAGTGAAATTTTTCCAAATAGCCTTGGTGTACCAGTGATGAATTTGATTCAAGAGTTGCAAACTGAAGAAAATGACATAATTAGAAGAATAAATCAGACAATTCATCTTCAACAAACTAGAGAGGAGGTGTATAACAGAGCATTACAAAAGCAGGACAACATTAAAAAGCTTTTTGACAGAAGAACAAAGGCCAACAATTTCAAGATTGGGGACAAAGTTTTAAAGTGGGATTCAAGGAGGGTAGACAAGGGCAAGCACGGGAAATTTGACAGCTTATGGCTTGGCCCTTACTCTATTCATTCAGCTGCTAGTAATAATGCATTTTTCTTGCAGGAGTTCAATGGAGCAGAACTGTTTGGGGGTCCTGTCAATAGCAGGATGCTTAAGCATTACTTCTCTTGATCCATGTTATATTCTGGAAGCCTTTTATATTTTTTCTCATTATAAATATTTCACCCACCACTGCATTCAAAGTTATAAAAATCAAAAACACAAAAGAAAATAAAAGAAAGAAAAGAGGGTAGATTGTGAAAACAAGAAAGGTATAGCCCCATACCAAAAAAGAGAAGCAATCTAAAAGTGTGAAAGCTCAAATGCCACTCCTGAAGAAACCACTTCTAGTTAGTCAAACTGTCTAATCTTGACTAATTATCTTTAAATTTTCTACTGATAGGATAGTAAATTCGATTTTCCAAACTGTTTAATCTTGGCTTATCAGCAGATAGTTTAAGATAGAAATCAAAGGTTCAAACATGCTCAAAATCTGAACCTATGTTTCCTAAGAGAATGAATCAAATCTGTCTCAAATTATGAGTCAAGTAAGATGTAAATATGGTTCTAATCAGCTCAAAATCTGAACCAGCTAGCAAAGGATATACAGCTCAAAACAAAATTCAAAGCAGAGCTACAGAAAAGAGGAAGGAAATGTTTTGAAATTTCAAATCTCAAGCCTTCCATTTTTGTTTTAAATTTTGTGCAAAATAATGTCTATGTGCAATTTTTTCTTAATGCCATAGACCAACATCAAGTTAGACTGTTCAATCCTGACTTGAATGCTTTTAAATTTCTATTTTAGAATTTAGAGAATAAAGTCTGTTAGATAGTTCAATCCCAACAGACAGTAGATTAGGTAGAGAATCATATGGGCTCAACTATTTAACCTGGGTCCATGAAGAAATAAGGAGTAGAAATAGATTAGATTTCTGGCTTTCAAAAGAATAAAATGTTGTGAAAATAGTTGCCAATCCAAGTGCACTCTAATGAATAAAAAATTCTAGATCAGTAGGATTGGGTAGGTAGAAAGCTTGTTTTGATGAAGATCCACTGTTTTTTGTGACTACTAAAATTTTTTCAGAACAATTAAAATCATCCGTAGAAAGAAAGGCAGCCCAATGGATGAGGCAACTAATCCACCTCCCAGAGAATGCAAGTCTGAAGTTCTTGATGCCTTCAAGAAGGCACCATCCCCAAGTGGAGCCACTGTTAGCCAACTATAAAATTTGTTATACCAAATGCTGGCTAAAACATTTTTGGAGCCTTCAAGGAAATTTTTATGGAAAAAGGTGTTGGCTCTTGAAGACTCTCAAAAGGCCTCATGCCTCTGTCTTAATCTTCACTGTTGTGCTCATTTTAAATTCAGAAAATCCTGCTGATTTCCAAGCCAAAGTACTGCTGCAAACACCATTTTTACCCCTCCATCCTCTTCCAAAACTAACCTCATTTTTACCCCTCCATTTCCCATGAAAATCCCTCATTTTCATTTTTTTCCCCTTTCCCCTTCATCATAATCCCTTTGATAAGTTTTAAGACTCTTTCTTGCCTTATCGAAACCCTCAAAACCTTTGAAAATCATTGAAAATCCATAAAAATCATGTTTTTTATATAATATACCTAAGCCCTTGGCTAAGTCTCTAAACTTTCCCTTCCATATGCCCTGGTACTAGAACCAGGCGCTGAGCCATTTGGGTGCTTATTGCAATCAGGGGCAAACAAAAAATGCAAGCCTTTCCATTTTATTAAAAACCCCAACGCCGATTAACCCTCCGTCCTATCTCCCTCGGTCATATTATCTCCCATGCACCGAGAGGCCCCGCAGACGGGTGCCAAACCATATCGAAAATTAATATTTTGCCCCCCCCCCCGCACTATAAACCTTTGTTTATATAAAATTGTCGGTTTTTTATTATATCCTATAGTTTCCGTCGGTGCAAAATTATAGTCAATCTCTGCCATCGATCTGATCTTCAGATCGACGAAGTGCAATCCATCGCCCCGGTGGTCCCCACTAGCCACTCACTATTTCAAAACTGGGCGGAATCCATCGCACCGCTTTCAAGTGGAGGGCAGTTTTTTCCCGATCGGCAGCAATTCCATTCACCGCCCAATGCGCGGCCTTGAGCACTGTTCAAAAACCACCGTTCATTGTACGTTAAAGTTTAGACATGGACCCGGTGCGATATTGATGTCCACCGTCCGATCTGGGGCCGCTCATCGGATGATAGTCGCTCTCCGAAGATGCCCGTGCGATGACTCAGGGTACGACACAGTGATAAAAGCATCTCCACCGTCAATCTGATCTGCAGATCAATGGCCTAAATTTTAGTGCCCTGATTCCTTGTCCAGTCAGCATTTCCAGACCCGGGGGTTTTATTCATCTGGATTTTATTGAAAATTTGATGTCCGGACATGATTCTAAGGTTGATCAACACCCGTTCTCCATTGTTGATCGCGTGGGCCGATCTCATCTGACGGCCCACATTTGTCCCAAACCCCGAACATGATTTTCGATCATTTTTCTCCAAAACAAAGGTTTTAAACCTCTGTCTCTACTTTTATTTTATTTTTCCGAATATTTTTTACCCCTTTACGTATTTATTCACCTCTGCTTCTGACCGTCGATCTCCGCGTGATTGACGACTCCGATTCAAATTCCTCTTTCGCTCTCCTTTGACCTCCTCTAATCAATCTCAACCATTGGATGACGCCATCGAATGGCCACACTCTCTCCACATGTCCTTCCTAAGCAGTTAACCTATACATGCATGATTTCATAATGTTTTTTGTATTTTGCAGGGTTTAAAGGTTTTTTCCGCTACTTCTGAAGAAAATTCAAAGGCAGAGGGTGAATATCCTCCCACCTTCGATTCACTAGAGGAAACCATTCACAGGAAGAAGATCCATGTTTCATCAATCATTCATGAGGCGTTGATGCCACATAACCCTGCGCAGCCCTGCACCCCAGCAAAAAACCATGAATCAAGCACAGTTAGAAAGTATCAATGCCAAAGACAAAATATATCAGAATAGAAGATTAAAGACATATTTTTTTGGATTACGTCTAAGATGGTTTATCAAAAGCCTAATCCCCAAATCAAAACACAGCTAAAAGAAACATCATAAAATTTCATCAGCCAGAAAGCCTCAACCGCCACAACTCAGGCAAATTGATCCCTCTAGCTACCATGATGCCACCTGTGCCTCAAAGCATTCATATCCGAGGCCGGAGTTATTGATTAGGATCAGATATTTGTCTCAAGCACAGTCGGAGAGTGAATTCTACAAAGAAACTTAATGAAAAACATCAACAGAGTTACTTTGACATCACACAGAGCCTCAAAGGTCACGACAATCTCCCACTGAGCTTAAATCTTTATGTAAACCATTTAATATAGAAGACACCTATGTAAGTTTCTTCATCAAGACCCCAAAGGCCGGGGAACCATTAAGTCTATATTAGTTATCTTTAGAGATCTTTTTATCAGATCTCACCTCCTCATTCTTCTATATATACTACTGTAGAAGATGAGTGAGGGGTTGGTTGATGTACTTGCTGAACATTGAAATATAATGGAGCTTGAGACTTATATCTGTAAATAGTGTTCACTGGCCCTTGGAGCTCTGCCTGTGATAGATAAGTTAGGCTGAGATGAGTAGATGATTGCTAAACTAAAGCATTGGACTTAAAGCTGTAACTGGTTTGGAGCATCAATACAAGCTGATTTATGGGATCCTGGTCTATGTTGATTGTGATGTTTTTGTCATGGTAACTTGTTATTTTATTTCTTTTTTCACTGTGTTCATTTTCTCTCATAAAGAACAACATGCATAGAGTTAGGACCTACTGTATATCAGTACCCTTCTCTGACTGAAAATCTTTATCTAAATGTTTTCTTCCAATCTATGTTATTTAGGGATGATTTAATTCAGTTTGAGCATAGGAATGCTGGCGTTCCCTCGTCCAATTGTCTTAGCTAAATGTTATTCTTAAATGTTATTTTCGGTATATGTTAAGTAAAGATGAACTGAGGAAGATATGGTGAGCCCTGGTCCTAGTTTTATCCCAAAGACTATCTGAAAGTTTCTCTTGGAATGTGTTAAAAGCTGGCTAGTTTAGAAGTACTTACCAGATCTTAGGCCATTCTGTGTTATCCTTGTGATTGTCTTGGAAGTGACCAAGTAAAGAAGAGCTAGGAGAAGATTTGTATATTCCATGCTTAGTTCTTGTACCCAGTATTGCCTAAGGAAATCTTTTTGTAGAAGCATATGCATCAAGATGAAGAAGGTTTATAAAATGTCAGATCCCACATTCTATCTTTTTCAGTGTACAAAGGCTGGTTAGTTTAAAGCACTACTGACCCACACTTTTATCATCCACTTAAATTCCTTTCAAGGTCTTCATATTCCATAAACTCAAACCTACTAGGACCTGGACAAGTAGATAATCTTCTTTCCCAGGATTCCACTTTGCTCTCTGTTACTCTGGGGTCAAAATCCATATATCTCCACAGTCTAATGGACTAAAATCTGTACATTTATTCATCTTTCATTGTGTCATCTATATACTGTAACTTCTACCTTGAAACTCTTTGCATTTAGAAATTTCCACCTCAAACAGTAATCATGCTCAACCATCCAAAAAACAAAACAAACCCTTGGCCTTCATAACTAGCCTAATATCATTACCCAAAACTTCAAAGACAAATCCATCTTTGCACTTATTGGAGAGATCCCTCTCTGGATTCAGGAAGGCTAGATCCTAGAATCCCAAAGTGGTTGAAATAATTTTGTTTCTGTGATTGGAATTTTCCAATCCGTCTAATTACAGACACCTAACAGGTGTACCAAGTTTCTGTGAACTGCAATATACACCTTGTTGATCAAATGAAAGAGAAATGAACAAGGACTTAACGTACGTGCAGACAGTCTCCCTGAATGCTATGTTTGGTGTATCACGGTTACAGGATGGAAGAATCGACTTCCTATGGATAAAGGATTGCAACCTATCAGGTTCTCCCTTTATATATTCGATGGTAGGGGAGCACAAGTCCATACTAGTGTTGTCTATTGCCAGATGGTGAACGATAGCTACTAGGTTTAACGATGCCGGTGTTATACGGAATTATGAATTACGGATAAATAATTTTTCCCTAGGCAGGTGCTAATATAGAACAATAGGTCAAAGGCTTTATGACTATCTTTCCTAACTATAAAAAGACACACAGAAGGAAATAAGGAACCTAGTTGAGATCCAAACGTTTCCAAAGTCTCCTTCTGTCGCTTTTGCTGTAGCTTCAAATTCCAGTCAGCTATGAAAAATATTTCCTGCAAGAATGAACACTAACAGCAAGAGATAGCAATAGTATGGATGTCTATTCAAGTTATTTAGCTAAATCAATAAAGAATAAACAATATACATCAACTAGGAAATCATGATATTGGAAATAAAAGCTTATACAAATGCATATAGGGAGAAATAAGCAGTAATCTTTTTTTATGATAGAAGGGGAGGTTACAACCCAATGATTGATTTAGTGTCACCAACTCCAACAACATCCTAGCCTCATCACAATGCAGATATCTCCACCAATATTTCACTCAAATCAATTTCCTCAATTGAAATTCCACCAGCATTTCTCTACACAAATTCTTCCTTCTCAAACACAAAGATCTGTGCTCAATTTATAAAGGAGTTGAGGTAGTTTTACAATCAATGACTTTCCAATAATAGGAAAGACATGTTCCCAATATTGTAGATGTCAAATGGACACATGGATTCGAAGTTTGACACATGTGAACTCTTCTAGAAGGCACTGGCCAAGTGGAGATTCCGGAACAATGAGAATTTCGCTCCCAATGTGACCAATGCACCCATGAGTGTCAGGAAATGCTTTGCATAGCAACCTTGCATGGGGCTACCTAGATATGCAACACACTTAGTCCCTTTAGAGGAAACATTGGTGAGCTCTCATAGGATATATTATAAACTTCAAACTTTGGAAACCTTTGCAGATGAAAGTCTTTGATTGATTTGTCTTGTTCTTTGTCTTAGGGTATGCAGCAATTGAAATGTTAGGGGATGATAGACCCTATACATTGGCCCTGGAGATGATGCCCAATTAACCAGGTCATTGGGAATGATGCCCAAATTGACCTATAACAATTTCCCCCTAAAGAATGAAGTCAGAATAATAACAACAGTATTTTTATTGATATGATTTACACTGTGATGGGCTAGAGATGAAACGGAGTGGCAATGTGCATCAATATTACAATAAATTACATCATGATATATCCTCTTAATCATAATTGCTGAGGGTAGGCATTCCCATGTTCAACATATTAAAAATCTAATAACATGTACATAATTCAAAAAGTAGTTTTCATTGGAATGTTTCCCAATGCAGACGTGCCTATAGATATAGGCCCATGTTTGGATGACGATCTATATGTAAGGTCATTGTATAGATGATGTGTAAAACAATCCTGAAATCGCAGCCCGGATGGCTAAAACTAGATCTGGGGTCTTCTTATCTCATTCACTCAATCATTCACGCACAAGTCTAGCCATGCAAATATATGATTTGTCGTCGAACATGGAAAGACATCGTTTGATTACCGGCCAATGATGTGAGCTGTTAACAAACGCGAGAGAACCACCATTGATGCTAATGGCCCTTGAGGTACTGCAGTACATTTTGTAAGGCGTGAATAGATGACTTTATGTTGAACGTTGAAAAAAATATTTTGGTCAAAATTCTGGAAGTGAGGATCTTGTCGATGCTGTAACAAGCCTCATGGTACTAGAATATGAAGTTTATAAGTGAACTTCCTCGATAATGATTTGTTGTCAACAGGAAGTTACCTTATTGTGAAACGGGAGTTACTAATTTCAGAGACAAGGATATGACTTGATATAGCAATTTTCAGGGATGACAGTCATGAGAATAAAGGTTGATGAGTATTGTAGAAGGATGATTTATTCACTAGATGACTTCTCTTGAACATATCGGTTCTTGAACATATCGGTGACACTAAGATGAGTTGGCAGCATTGACCCAAAACCGAAGTGAAGGTATGATGAACCATATGTATGAATGAACCATCAACATGATTATCCAAACCAAACAGTCATGGACATGGAGTGAAGGAAGTGTCATGTTCAAGAGCAACTTGCTACAATAAAGAATTTTGCTCACTTTTCCCAAATTTTCTATAATGTTCCAAATTTTTCATTAAGTTAATTGGAACATTAATTTTGCTTTCCTATTTAGAAATAGATTAAAATGGGTAAGGGGGCCCATGAAGAAGAATAATAAACACTCCAAATGTGCAAAGGGGTCACTTAAGTGGCTTATTGTTCATCTCCTAGTGTGAAAAGGGGAAAATATAAGAAGACTAGGTCTAGTTTGACCAAGTCAAACAGTGCTGCATGGAGGGAGTAAGTCACCTAGTGGGACAACATAGTTTTCATAGGAGAGATATTATTGGATGATATAAACCCTAATGGGTGGGGGCCATGACAAGGAAGCCTTCTCTTGAAATAAAATGGGAAATGAAAACCATTTCTCATTATGTTGAAGAATTTGATTTTGCTCTGCTCTCTCCAGTTGTGCAACTGGGATAGCTTGTGCTGCTTAGCACAAGGGAGATTTCTATTTAGAAGTTTCCTCTCCTTAATTGGGAAGATTTGTAGGACCTATTCTTCATTCTCCTCACATCCAGGCTTGAGTCCAAGGTGACCATCTTCAGCTACAACGTTTTCCAGCTTTGCAGAAACGTTGAGTTGCTGGGGGTTGCAGTGAGGATTCACTATCACCCACTTCTAGAGCTAGTTTTGTAGAGGTGGAGCTCATTATTTCTATAGGAGATCAGGGAGGAATATATCAGAACAAATTTTCAGATTTTGGCATTGGGCCATATGTTTCATCTCATTCACAGTGCAGTCTCTTCCCTATATTGCGTTATTTCCAGTGGGCACTTGCAGGAGGGGTTCACACTGTGGATTGGAGGGTGTAATCTTCACTGAAGGGAGTAGAATTTCACTTAGAAGATAATTGGAGGAGTTCTCTACATCAGTTTTAGAATTTCCATCCTTCTCCATTATTGTATTGTTATTGATTTGCTGCTACTACCCAGCAACTCCGGCATTTTTCCATTTAGTGTGTTTTGGCCAATCCCTTGGAGGATTGGGGTAGTATTGTTTTCTGGGGTTGAGATATTTCTCCCCCACTTTATTTGAGCCTATTATCATCATATTATTTTATTCATAACAGTTTTCAATAATTTTCCCTTATGGATTGCGCAGTCATAGCTTGTTGTTGGGTTGTGTAGCTGGGTGCTTACATTTCTGCATGTACATTTGTCTTGGGGCTGATTTGGCCTAAATTGAAAGGGCTTACCTCAATTTCTTGTATATATATTGGCTGCTGCACATAATATAAGGCTATGCACTCTTCTTACTCCATATGTATTGATATTTCACTGCTGCTGCTTGTAGAAGTTTATGTATTGATGTAGCTCTCCCTTTTGAGCATTGTTTGGGATATACTGGTTTGGAGGATCTGAATAACCTTCCTAAGGTTATTTCTTTGAGCTCATCTTCTGGAGGGGTAGTGTATGAAGGGTGAAAAAGGGATCCAAGTCCCGATTCAGCTTATTTTTACATTGACTTCCTTATACAGCGTCCTTGAGGACCATTTTCCTGGAAATTTTAAAAAGGAATATTATAGTGGTATCAAAGCTTCGAACTTGACCCAGCCTGTGGAATTTTGAATTGTAGAGACAAAAGAGTTCAAGATGATGCAGAATACGAGATTACTCTCATCATTTTTTAGATCCAACAAAGACCTCTCTAAGGAGGGTGAGAAGACTAAAGAAGGAGAAGAGGAAGGACCATGCACTTCCTACTCTCACTGAGGAGAAATAGAGCATGAGAGACACTTGGTATTCAAAATTATAAGTGAGTATCTTGCTGAGTACAAATAAAATGCTAGAGCCTTCCAAGAGACTCTATATTTTCCACAATTTATTCAGCAGGAAGAGGAGAAAATACCCCACAGCTATGGGATGATGAGAGGCAATAGATTCCTATTGTCCACTTTCGATGGATCACTCACATGTGCAGCAGAGGTTTGGGTAAAGAAGCTAGAGGATTTCTTCCTACTACATCTTATAGTAGACAGAGAGGCTAAAAACTTTGCAGCATTGTATCTTGAGGGTGAAGCAAAGACTTGGTGGTTCAGCCATTAGGACCATGCAAGGGTTTCTACTCTTGCTGATTTTTCTCAAAGATTGATCAGAAGATTTGGTCAAAGGAGGGAGGAGCCCTCACCACCAGTTGAAGAGGCACATACCAGCGCTATCATAGTGATGGGGAAGCAAGCTTCACTTCTAGCTATTGCGGCATTCAGCACCATTGAGGAAGAGACTCTTGTAGCAACACAAGATTCTTCTGAAACTCTCCAAGGTATGCCCAAGTTTTTATCTCTTATGGAGGATTGCATATCTATGCATGTTGATTGTCTAGAGAAGGAAACCCTCACTGCGTTGTGCCATCACCTTCATACACCATTGATGTGTCGTGCACCACCATTGGGGTTTAGAAACTTTATCATGGAAGAGATTGTATTTCAATGTCCCATGAAATGCAAAGGCAAAAATATATTTTGAGAAGATGCTAGTCCTTGTTGGGAGGATACCAAGATGCAGGATGAAGAGGGACATCCATAAGGAGTTGAGTGGATGTGGATGAAATGCAAGAGGATGGTGAGCCTTTTGCAAATTTATGACACAGGGCAACAAGAGGCAATGCTGCGTTGGCTACTCTTGAGAGAGTTTGGCTGGCATAGGACCTATCCTTTTTCATGGGATGATTTGGATTTATGCAGGAACACAACAGAATAAACACATAACCATAAATACAGAGATGCATCGGAAATAATACTTCATTTCATTAATATCGAAGAACTGAAATTTTCTTATAGAGAGAATGGAAATAAAACTAGTTAGGGCGCTGTGATCCGGATTTACACAAGAACACAATAGAATAAAAACATAACCATAAATACAGAGATGCAGTGGAAATAATACTTCATTTCATTAATATCAAAGAATTGAAATTTGCTTACAGACAAAATGGAAATAAAACTAGCTAGGGCGCTGGTAGCTATCTCTGAGAAGAGATGTGGCAGGTGCAGGCCTCTGAACTGAGTTACAATGAGGATCAAGGGACTATTTATTATTGAGAAACAATGGAGGACTCTAAACATCCAAAAACCTAACCCTAGGAGATGAAGCTCCAAAACTATGGACCTCGTTTGGGTAAATTGGTGTTTCAAATTCCCAGGGACATAACTTTGGCATACTATCTCCGTTTGACGCACATGATACATCATTAGAAAGATCTATCCGAGGACTAAAAATTTCACCATGAATATCAATTCCAAAATGGAATGATATTTGTTGGAGGTGCGATGCCCAAAAAACGTCGTTTAGGGCCTCAAAACAACTCCGGAAGTTGAGGACCCGAAAAACTGCTAAAAATAGTAAGTTGTGCCGAAACTAAAAAACTGAAAGAGGCAATGGTGGGGGCCCAAGTGGAATAGGTGGGTGGACACCAATATCCACCTGGATAATTCCTCCCCCCTTAAGAAGCAATGGTCCCCATTGCGTTGAGTTCTTCCATGAGATGAGGAAACTTCTGCTGAACTTGGTCCCTAGTGAACCACTTGCCTTGGTGCAGGAGTTGGCCAGCTTTGACAACCCAATACAGTTGGATGTTCTGTTGGAGAGTGCTCTTTATTTTCATGTCCCTGATACAATCAGTGGTGGCCTATTCCATGCAGTCTGGGTTTAACTCTGTTGGTGTGAGTTGTTCTGCAATGTTTGAGGTGTCCAGTAGAGGTGGGAAGTAAGGACGAAGGCAATCCACATTGAAGACTGGGTGCAGACCAAGGAATGGTGTAATACTGAGCTAAAAGTCATTGTTCCCTACAGCCTTGGTGATGGTGTATGGCTCGTATCGAAGCGGGCGAAGCTTGCGGTGGGGTCCAGTGAGGCGCTCCTTCTGCAAATGTAGCCATACTTTGTCACCCACCTGGAAGTTGTGTGGCACCTGGTGTTGATCATGGCGTTGCTTGTACTTGGCATTGGCTCTATCCAATATATCATGAACCTATTTGCGGATGTGTTGAATGCGCTTGATGAAGCTACTTGCTTTGTCCACTTCAGACTGGACATGATCTGAATCGGCCTAAGCAGCTTCAAATGGTATGGCCATGTCAATAGGACATAGTGGCTGGAATCCCAAGCCCACCTGAAAGGGGCTATGGCCAATTGAACTGTGGAGAGCTCGATTATAACTATGGTGTACATATGGGAGGCTCTCATCCCATGTGTGTGGATGCTTTGAATTGTACATGCGCAGAATGTGTACAAGCATTCTGTTGACGAGATCTGTCTGGCCATTTGTTTGGGGATGGAAAGCTGTGGACATGGTGAGCTTGGTATCCAACATTGACCAGAGGTTGGACCAAAATGTGCTGAGGAACCTACTATCCCGATCTAATATGATAGACTGTGGGATCCCATAGTTCACCTGTATCCCCCCTATAAATTTTTGACAAGCAAACAGGGGGCTAAAATGTTTTTGAGCCTTCAAGGAATGCATTTCCTCTGAAAACAAATCATTCTTGAAGCCTCATTGTGCCTTTTGTCCTTTGATAAAATCCCCTCTGCTGTATCCATCCAAAAGGTCTCACTGATTGCAAAAAATTGTGCTCCAAAAGGCCTACTTCTGCCCCTTGTACCCCTACAGAATGCCCCATTTTAACCTTTGTTGTCCCCTTGTCAAATTCCCCTCTGATCCCCTAAATCCTCCCAAAATTCCCTTTACATCCTGCACACACCCCTTGTTTGGCCTATTTTCCCCTTTTTCCCTCTATCGTTACCTATTTCTGCCCTCAAATTTCATTAAAATGGGCCAAAATCCATTTTCCACCTTATGAGGTCTTAGCCCCCTTCAGCTAGCCCCAGAACCGTATTTCCCCCCATGTGATTTGGGCACTAGAACCACCCGCCAGTGCGAAAGGCGCTTATCTCAAATAAGTATCAGGAGCATCATGAGCCGTCGATATGCACCAATCGGATGGCCATCACGAGCTCCATAGCATCCATTACTCGCCCCTGTCACCACCCCGTTAACACATCAACTGTCCATTTACCCGCCGATCCGACGGCCCAGATTTTCCCCCGTCCAATGGTCCCCGCAACTGCGCACTATTCAAAATCCACTGGTTTCCATCACACCGCCTTTGGAGGGCGGGCGGTATTTTCCATTTTGGAGCAATTCCACTCGCCACCTGACACGTGGCACATGCACTGTTTGAAAACCTCCCTCCCATCGCGTGTTATCGTTCAGCAGAAAACCCAACGCGATAGTCACATGCACCATCCGATCCCGAGCCGCCCATCCAACGGTGATCGCTCCATGAAGTTGCACGGGGGATAACCCAAGGCATCCGTACCCATGGCCCACCATCCGTCGCCCTCCGCTACATTTTCAGCCATCAATCTCCTCCCGAGATCGGATGGTCCAAATTTGATTGCATGTCCTGCCATTGACCACTCCCGCCACATCACCCGTTCCACGTGTTTTCATCACGTCTTCGTCCTTTCCTATATATTCCATTCATAGGTCAAAGTTTAATGTTTTACGTTAAACTGTCTGTCTTGACGTCTTCCAGTGCATTTCCTGTTGTTTCATGGTTTTCCTCCAACGTATCCTCTGCATGCATCATCGTCAACCATGCTATGTTTCCATTTTTGCAGTCATCCATAGCATCCCACCCCATGCATGTATTTTCTTAACATGTTTACGTGTTTTGCAGGGTTTCGGGTGGTGAAAACCATCGTGGTTCACAGTCACTATTGTAGTGGCATAGAGCGCAAGAAAGGACCATTTTCAGGGGTTGAATTTATGAAGAAACTCTGGGAAGGAGCCATGACAGGATGTGCATTCAAAGAACGCAACTAAAACTCTGTCAAACCTTCCAGAGCCATTTAAACGCAGACTTTGCAAACAGAGAGTATCAGTGGAACAGCAGAAAGTTCAAGGCACGTAATTGAAGATTTTTGAGCCTTTTTTCAGGGATTTAGAAGGAAAAGGTACCATTTTGAAGACCCTGAGGATCGATCAGAAGGTCCAAGGCACAGAAAATAATACTAAAGGGTTTTCACATCCGCAGAAGGTTCTTTCCATAAAGGACGATGCGCCCATACAGTTCTCATCCTATGTTGTGTTCTAGAGAGATTTTACAGCCCTAACAACATTCCTATGCTACCAACGCATTAGTTATGCATTATGGCAGACCCTAGCATCATTATTCTGACTTTTTTTTCAATTCACTAGAACACTACAGCGAGCACATCAGAGACATAACTAAAAGTAAATTACAGCCTGATGAAGACCATTCTTCTCATCCAAAGAGTACCAGAGATAAATGCTCAAAATTTAAAACAGAATGAGGCTTCGACCCTCTCCCTCTTCTAAGTTTTAATGCTACATTTAGTTCCTCACCTACCTTCTCTACTCCACTCGAGCTATAAGAATCCCCAAGAACATATTGTAAAAGGTTGTTTTTTGGTTTTTGCCAATTGCTGTTAGAGGGATTCATTTTTACTGTTAGAACAATCTTGGGAGGGAGTAGCAGAGTAGTTTGTAATGTAGTAGGCTGGGAGGAGAAATTCTGGACTGTAACAGCTATTGAGCTCAGGGTATGTGACTGGTTTTGCATCAATTAATCAAGCACATTTCACAGGATCCTGATTTATTACTATTGGTGATGTTTTTCTAACACTGTTTATCACATTTTCATACTGTTTCATTTTCTACTAGCTTGCATCAGAATATTGGTATAGGATTTACCCTTGTTAGGTACCCTATGTTTCTACTCTCCCTTCTTTTAATTTTTTATTCTACTTAGTTGTTCTTGTTGAGTTTAAGCTGGAAGATTTGGGAACACTGGGAATTAGAGTTAGCCCTATCCACTAGGATCCTTGTGCGACCAGCTGGCATTTCTAAGATCTCTTGCTGGTGTCAAAGCATTGAAGGTTCAAAGTCCTTATCTGATCTATAGACCCTGGCTCTGTTAAAATTATCTTTGTTTTCCCTTGGAGCATGCTAAATCTGACCTGGAGTTAAATGACCTCTGGTCCGATCTATAAGCTTCCCTTTTGTCCCTCCATTGAAAGCTACCTTTGAGTATGTCCAAGCAAGTCTGGAGTTAAATGACCTCTGACCTGATCTATAGACAAAAATTGGGTTGCTTTCCTTCTTTCACTTTCAATCCTTAATGTTCCATCCCACCATCTATCTAAAAGATCCTTTAGTGTAGATGACTTGCCCTCTGAATGCCTTGGCTAGTTGTTGCAAGTAATTCCCTTTCATGACTCCATAGCCCAATGGATGGCACTTTCTTGACCTATCCTCTTTGCTTAAACATCCTACTGCTTCACTCCTTTCCTTCCATTACCTTCTCAGTCTATGATATCTGACCAACCCAACAACCAACCAACCAAATAATTTTAAACCCCTATTTGTGTTTCATACCTAGCCTAATACCTCATTTTGAGCTTCAAATATATACCATTCTTTGCTTCATTTGGAGAGATCCCTCTCCGAGTCCAAGAGGGCTATATCCTAGGGCCCCAAATCGGTTCTGATGTTGTCTCATCTTTTGGTCTTGCCAATTTGGCCAAAACATGGGAACCCCAACATAATGGCGACTCCGCTGGGGAAGATACCACTTTGCCTTTAGATTGGCTCTAATTGCTGATGGTGGACAGCATCCTACTTCAAACATTCATATACATCCACCTGGCGAATCCACATTCCCTATGATCCAAAGACCTGATGACTCCACTGGTGGAGGACTCTGAACTGGTTGAGAAGAAGCAGTAGCCTTCTTTGCATAAATATGGATCCAGACATGGACAGGGATACAAAGTATGATGCTTTGTATGATCAATTAAATTAATTAACAGAAACGTTTGGTAAAGTGCTGGAAATGTTCATGGCTAATCTGAATGCAAATGATGATTATTTAGAACAGCCCATGCCTCTTCCAGAACATGAAAAAAATCAAGACTGAGAAGATGAGCAAGAAATGTATGATGCTCAGGAGTCTATAGAAGACAAAGAGGAAAGTGATCAAGAATTTCCTGATTGCTTATCTATGTCTTGTGTTACGCTGAGTAGAGAATATCAGAACCTAATAGCAAAGGCTAATAGGGAACGCTGCTTTGAGGAAACAAGGGACCACATAGAAGAGGCAGAATCTGATGTGGAAGAAGAGGCTCAAGAAAACATCCAGCCTACAAATTATCTAATACAAGAGAAAGAGGACTATTGTTCTTCTGTTCATGATGAGAGGAAAACCCCTCCTTTGACAGAAGAAGAGATTGATCAGATATTAAACCAGCAACCCACTTCCGAAATATTTTGTAGAACCCACACTCTTGCTCATTCATCTTATGATTTTGATGATACAGATCCAGAAATATCCTCTGAGAATCAGAATGAAGAAAGACCTACTGAGAATCCAGCAGATTTGATTGGTGACATTTCTTACGATTATGACTTTCCTAGTTATAATCTATTTAATGATGATTGTTTCCCGAGAGAAGCTATGCTTGCAGAACCATCATCAGTAGACCCATGGGAGGAAAGCCAGGGCCAGCAACTCCAGAGAAGCAGTGAACCCAGTCAGCCTATCTATGACACTGATGGGGAAAGTTATGAAAGCATCAGTGATGAGTGTCATAAGATCAGTGGTCAGTAGTCTTTCCTTTCAGAAGACGAGGAGGAAAGCAACGAAGAGATTCTTGAGCAAGATGAAAATAACGAGCCTTCTCCTAAAAAAGAGGAAGCAATGGAACAAACCACTGCTCAAGAATACATAGATCTTTTCACAGAGCTTAGCACATCAGAGCAGAACATATCAGAGCTCCAAGAGGACTCAGCTGAAATATACAATGAGTCCTCCAGTTCAAAAAATGAAGAAGATGAGGGAGATTCTCTCCCTCAAAAGAGTCTTCTTCTTGATCCAGTGGAAGAAGAAGAGATCTTGGTTGAAGCTTGCCTTCCAAATATTCATAGCTAGGTATCTTTTCATGATCCTTATGCTCATTTCCTGCAAACATTTGAGGAAGGATCAAAGGTATTTTTGAGCAGCATGTTGCAAATAGAAAGAAATTTTTTCAAAGTTTTTGTTATTGAACAAAAAGAGTGGGAGCTGCCCTGCCTATCCAGTCTGCTCAAGGAGCTGAGCAGAAAGGACCAGTCATGGGATCACTTGATGGACTGGTTACATTGGAAGACAATGTTTGTAAGCTATACTTGTAAATATTCCAGTTAGAGTAGTCTAGGTAGGAAAAGCTCAATAAATCTCAGTCTATGAGCATATAGTTAGTTGTTTTAATTTCTGCAAAGTCCAGCAAGTCACACAGTCTAATCCTGGCTTGACTGTTTTCAATTTCTGTCTTAGAATATAGAGAAGAAATCTGCTAGACAGTTTAATTCTAGCAGATATTAGATTAGGTAGAGAAGTCATGAGGTAAACAGTTTAATCTGGTCTCATGGAGTAATAAGGGTAGAAGTAGAATAGGTCTATTTTCCCGTTTGTAAATAAAAATGATGTAAAGGGTCTGCTAGTTCCAATGCACCTTAGAAGAAAAAATGTTAGGACTATAGTGTGGGTAGGTAGCTGTTTGGGAGAAATTTTACTGTTGATATGATGTCTTCATGATTTTTGGCAGCTAATCCAAGAAAGAAAATGGATGTGTCAAGCACTAGGCATCTGGCCTACACCAAAGATTTATCTTCTGAATTCTTGACTCCTTCAAGAAGAAGCCATCCCCATGTGGAGCCACTGTTAGCCCCCCTATAAATTTTTGACAAGCAAACAGGGGGATAAAATGTTTTTGAGCCCTCAAGGAATGAATTTCCTCTCAAAACAAATCATCCTTGAAGCCTCCTTGTGCCTTTTATCCTTTGATAAAATCCCCTCTGTTGTATCCATCTAAATGGTCTCACTGATTGCAAAAAATTGTGCTCCAAAAGGCCTACTTTTACCCCTGCAGAATGCCCCATTTTAACCTTTGTTGTCCCCTTGTCAAATTCCCCTCTGATCCCCTAAATCCTCCCAAAATCCCCTTTACATCCTGCACACACCCCTTGTTTGGCCTATTTTCCCATTTTTCCCTCTATCGCTACCTATTTCTGCCCTCAAATTTCATTAAAATGGGCCAAAATCCATTTTCCACCTTATGAGATCTTAGCCCCCTTCGGCTAGCCCCAGAACCGTATTTCCCCCAATGTGATCTGGGCACTAGAACCACCTGCCAGCCCGAAAGGCACTTATCTCAAATAAGTATCGGGAGCATCGTGAGCCGTTGATCTGCACCGATCGGACGGCCATCGCGAGCTCCGTAGCATCCATTACCTGCCCCTGTCACTGCCCCGTTAACACATCAACCATCCATTTACCCGTTGATCTGACGACCCAGATTTTCCCCCACCCAGTGGTCCCAGCAACTGCGCACTATTCAAAATCCGTCAGTTTCCATCGCACCGCCTTTGGAGGTCGGGCAATATTTTCCATTTCGGAGCGATTCGACTCACCGCCTGACGCGTGGCACCGACACTGTTTGAAAAATGCCCTCGATCACGCATTATCATTCGGCAGAAAACCTGGCGTGATATGCACAGGCACCGTCCGATCCCGAGCCACCCATCCAACGGTGATCACTCCATGAAGTTGCACGGGGGATAACCCAAGCCATCTGTACCCATGGCCCACCATCCGTTGCCCTCTTCTGCATTTTCAGTCGTCGATCTCCTCTTGAGATCAGACGGTCCAGATTTTATTACATGTCCCGCCATTGACCACTCCTGCCACGTCACCTGTTCCACATGTTTTCATCGCATCTTCGTCCTTTCCTATATGTTCCATTCATAGGTCAAAGTTTAATGTTTTACGTTAAACTATCTGTCTCGACGTCTTCCCTTGCATTTCCTGTTGTTCCATGGTTTTCCTCCACAGTATCCTCTACATGCATCATCGTCAACCATGCCACGTCGCCATTTTCGTAGTCATCCAAAACATCCCACCCCATGCATGGATTTTCTTAACATGTTTACGTGTTTTACATAGTTTCGGGTGGTGAAAGCCATCGTGGTTCACAGTCACTGTTGCAGTGGCACAGAGCGCAAGAAAGGACCATTTTCAGGGGTTGAATTTATGAAGAAAGCCTGGGAAGGAGCCATGATAGGATGTGCATTCAAAGAACGTAGCTAAAACTATGTCAAACCTTCGAGAGCCATTTAAATGCAGACTTTGCAGATAGAGAGTATCAGTGGAACAACAGAAAGTTCAAGGCACGTAATGGAAGATTTTTGAGCCTTTTTTCAGGGATTTAGAAGGAAAAGGTACCAGTTCGAAGACCTTGAGGATTGATCAGAAGGTCCAAGGCACATAAAATAATACTAAAGGGTTTTCACATCAACAAAATGTTTTTTCCATAAAGGACGATGCGCCCATACAGTTATCATCCTATGCCATGTTCTAAAGAGATTTTCCAACCCTGACAACAGTCCTATGCTACCAGCGCATTAGTTATGCAGTATGGCAGACCCTAGCATCATTATTCTGCCTTTTTGTGCAATTCACCAGAAAACTGCAGTGAGTACATCAGAGACATACCTGGAAGTAAATTACAGCCTGAAGAAGACCATTCTTCTCATCCAAAGAGTACCAGAGATAAATGCTCAAAATTTAAAATAGAACGAGGCTTCGACCCTCTCCCTCTTCCGAGTTTTAATGCTACATTTAGTTCCTCACCTACCCTCTCTGCTCCACTCAAGCTATAAGAATCCCCAAGAACATATTGTAAAAGGTTTTTGTTCGGTTGTTGCTAATTGCTGTTAGAGGGATTCATTTTGACTGTTAGAACAGTCCTGGGAGGGAGTAGCAGAGTAGTTTGTAATGTAGTAGGCTGAGAGGAGAAAGACTGGACTGTAACAACTATTGAGCACAGGATATGTGACTGGTTTTGCATCAATTAATCAAGCACATTTCACAGAATCCTCGTATATTACTATTGGTGATGTTTTTCTAACACTGTTTATTACATTTTCATACTGTTTCATTTTCTGCTAACTTGCATCAGAATATTGGCATAGGATTTACCCTTGTTAGGTACCCTAAGTGTCTACTCTCCTTTCCTTTAATGTTTTCTGCTGCTTAGTTGTTCTTGTTGGGTTTAAGCTAGAAGATTTGGGAACACTGGGGATTAGAGTTAGCCCTGTCCACTAGGATCCTTGTGCGACCAACTAACCTTTCTAAGATCTCTTGCTAGTGTCAAAGCATTGAAGCTTCAAAGTCCTTCTCTGATCTATAGACCCTAGCTCTGTTAAAATTATCTTTGTTTTCCCATAGAGCATGCTAAAGCTGATCTGGAGTTAAATGACCTCTGGTCTAATCTATAAGCTTCCCCTTTTTCCCTCCATTGAAAGCTGCCTTTGAGTATGTCCAAGCAGGTCTAGAGTTAAATGACCTCTGACCTGATCTATAGACAGAAATTGGGTTGCTTTCCTTCTTTCACTTTCAATCCTTAATGTTCCATCCCACCATCTATCTAAAAGATCCTTTAGTGTAGATGACTTTCCCTGTAAAAGCCTTGGCTAGTTGTTGCAAGTAATTCCCTTTCATGACTCCATAGCCCAATGGATGGCACTTTCTTGACCTATCCTCTTTGCTGAAACATCCTACTGCTTTGCTCCTTTCCTTCCATTACCTTCTCAGTCTATGATCTCATGACCAACCCAAAAACCAACCAGCCAAATCATTTTAAACCCCTCTTTGTGCTTCATACCTAGCCTAATACCTCATTTTGAGCTTCAAAGATATACCATTCTTTACTTCATTTGGAGAGATCCCTCTCCAGGTCCAGGAGGGATAGATCCTAGGGCCCCAAAGCAGTTCTGATGTTTTCTCATCTTTTGGTCTTGCCAATCTAGCCAAAACATGGGAACCCCAACAGCACCCACACTCGTTCAAAGAAGAGTTTAGCAATGGCTTCTGCTGTGATATTCTTCTTGCAGGCCACCATGATGGCCGTTTTCGAGAATCTGTCGACGACCACGAAAACATAGTCATTTCCCTACTTAGTAGAAGGCAGGCCTGACATGTAATCCATGGAGATGGATTCCCAAGCTCGACTAGGGGTAGGTAGCGAAGTATATAGGCCTTGCTTCTTGATGGTCGGTTTGGCAATGGCACAAGCAGTGCAGGATCTGATGTGCTTCTCAACATCCTTTCGAAGGTTCATCCAATAGAAATAATGATAAGATTGCTCTTTGTTTTTCCTATTACTTGAAATGCCGGTGAATCATTGGGAACTGCTTCCCATATCATCTTGGCATGCTCACTTGAAGGAACACAAAGGTGTCCCAGGTGACATAAAAGTGCACTTGGAGGTGAAAATTTGGAACTTGCATACCCCCCAAGAGTGCCTTGTAAGTGTGGCTGAATTCTGGGTCACTCTCATAGAGAAGTGGCCAATCAGAATTCTCATGCCCACAAGAGTTGAGCACGGTGGTGAGCGCCACGATTGGTGGTCGGCTAAGGCAGTCTGCGACATTATTGGTGCTACCCTTCTTTTACTTTATGTTCAAATGAAACTGTTGCGGATATGTGGACCACTTCTGATGGTGATCATTCTGCAACTTCCCTTGTTTCTATACGAACTGCAGGGGCCGGTGGTCTGTGTGGATGATTGTTACCTTCCCCAAAATGTAATGCTTCCATTTTCGACAAGCTTGCACAATGGAATACATTTCTTTATCATAAGTTGGATACTTGCGAACTATTTCAGACAATGTCTCACTGTGATATGCCACTCGATATCCCTGTTGAGTAAGAACTGCCCCAATATCATAGTCAGAGGCATTTGTCTTGATCTCAAATGGTTGTTGCAAGTCTGGTAAAGTGAGCACTGGGGCAAAACATAGGCGATTTTTCAATTTTGTGAACGCCTTCTGTTGAGGTTCCGACCAAAAGAATTTTTCTCTTGCTTCTCCCTTGGTGAATTAACTCAAGGGCCAAGTGGTATGAGAGAATCCCAACACAAACATCTGGTAGAAATTAGCAAGACCCAAAAAGCTGCGAAGATCTGTTATAGTAGTTGGGGCTGGCCAATCCCGAATGACTTAGATCTTTTTTGGATCCACATGCACCCCCCTATCATCAATAATGTATCCCAGATATTGAACTTGGGTCATGCCAAAAGCGTATTTCTCTAGATTGGCACACAACTTGTGTTTCCGTAGTGTATGGAGGACTTGTCGAATGTGGTGAAGGTGCTCTTCCCGAGTATGGATGAAGAGCAGAATGTCATCCAAGTACACCACTACAAATGAGTTGGTGAATGGCCGCAAGACGTCGTCCATCATCCTCATGAAGGTTGTGGGAGAATTCGTCAACCCGAAAGGCATGACCAGCCATTTGAAGAGGCCTTCCTTGGCTTTGAAGGTAGTCTTCCACACATTGGAGGGTTCAATCAGTACCTGGTGATACCCTGACTTCAAGTCAATCTTGTTGAAATATTTTGCACCTTTGAGTTGGTCCAGAAGCTCATCAATCTGTGGGATCAGGTACCTATTCCAGACAGTGATCTTACTCAACGCCTGATAGTCAATACAGAGTCTCCACGTCCCATCCTTCTTCTGTACCAACACGATCGGGCTCCCACAGGGCGATGAACTTGGTCTGATGTGACCTTTCTGCAACAGCTCCTGAATCTGCCTCTTGATTTCATCATTCTCCAGAATAGAGCGTCGATAGATCGGTCCATTGGGTAGTGGCGCACCTGGGGTCAGATCAATCGAGTGCTTGACCTGACAGTGCAGAGGAACCCCTGTGGGTGAGGTGAGGATGTCCTCGTACTCCTCCACAACCTTATCCATTTGTTTTTGTCGTGCAGAGGAGCCTTGTCTGGAGGTCGTGGCCACGGTCTTCTTCTTTCCCTGGGGGCGGATCATCAGGAAAACGAATTTCCTGGTTTGGGAAATGAGCTTACTGCATTGTTTTGTAGTAACCAAAGAGATAGTGGCGAGAGGTGGTACCTATGGTATCATGTACAACTTATTTCCCAAAGTAACAATAACAGCACGAGGCCGAGACTCATACACCGCATGACGCTTCCACAAGTATGGTTGTCCTAATAATACATCAGAAACATCAATAGGAGAAATGTCACATAATACCTCATCCATGAAGGGCTTGATGCTATAGGGAAGGCGGCACTGCTGGCTGACGCGGAGATCTCGTCCTTGGTGAAGCCACCTAATGGTGTATGGATGTGGGTGAGCTATGGTGGGCAAGCCCAATTTCTTCATGGTGTCTGTCGAAATGAGGTTCTTTTGGCTCCCATTGTCAACAATGAACTGTACCGAGGAGCCCTTTACCCACATCTGGGAGTGGAAGAGACGTTCCTCCTCCTCCAGATCTTCCAGTTCCTCCTTCTGGATCTTCGTAGTGGCAACAGTGGCATTGGGCTCTGCATCAATAATCTGTTTCCCTTTGTCATTCCCCTTTTCGGGTTCTAATTCAGAGTCGAAGCATGCATCTAACTCAGAAGCCCGCATCTCGGCCACTAGCGACTGCTTGGCCCGACACTCACTTGTGTTGTGAGTGGAGCCTTATGGAACTCACACCACTTTCCCGTGTCCTTCTTTGGCTTTGCGGTGTTGTTATTTGCTTGTGGCTTCGACAGGTTGTCCTGAGTTGCCATGCCTTGTCTCTATCCTTTGTTCTGCGGTTTGGGAGCACCTTTCCCTTGCTTTTGATTCGTAGATCCAAAGTCTCGCTTCTTCTGTTTGAATTTCTATTCAATCTTGGTAGCATAATGGTATGCCATACCAAGCGAGGAGATGTCGAGGAACTCCATTTCCTCCTAAATGTATATGTTTAGACAACTGCGATACTTTAGCACCAGATGTTTCTCTGAATATTTGATACCCAACTTGGTGCACAGGGTATGGAAAAAATTCGTTAGCTCATGCACATCTTGATCCCTTTGTTGCCGCAACGTGGTCCATTGTATGTACTTGTCCTCATAGCTCCCCACAGGATAGTATTGTTCCTTGATGACGTCTCAGAAATAATTCCAAGTGGGTACGACCGAGAACAGAGAGGGTTATGTCTCGTCCTTTTTCTCACAGTGGGTTTCCCACCAGTCCTTGACATGGAGGGAGGCTTTGAGGAGTGAAAAAATAATCTTCTCCCTGTCAGAAAAGTCATGAACCGAGAAATATCCTTCTAATAGATTCAACCATCTATCTATGGCATCTGCATCTATTTGACCCTCAAATATGGGAATGTCAAAATTTAATTGTACCTTAAAAGGAGTCGCACCCCCATAGTGGCTGTTGGATGCAGATGTGCCGTCGCTGGGCAGCCGTTGAAGGATCTAGGAAAATTTATCCATCATCACGTTCCTTTTTTTTTCGAGGGCCTCCTCAAGAAATATTTTGATATGATCTCCTGCTCCCTCATCTTTCTTTTCATCCCCCATGCGCATCTGTCGGGGTTTTCGAGGCTGATCTTGCAAAGGTTCCACCAGATCAAGCCCTAACTCCTTATACCCCGACCTCGTTGGGGACATGCAAAGAAGGATCGAGGAAAAGAAGAATGATATGATACCACTGATATGGATTTATGCAGGAACACAACAGAATAAACACATAACCATAAATACAGAGATGCAACGGAAACAATACTTCATTTCATTAATATCAAAGAACTAAAATTTTCTTACAGACAGAATGGAAATAAAACTAGCTAGGGCGCTGTGATCCGGATTTATGTAGGAACACAACAGAATAAACACAAAACCATAAATACAGAGATGCAGTGGAAATAATACTTCATTTCATTAATATCAAAGAACTTAAATTTGCTTACAGACAGAATGGAAATAAAACTAGCTAGGGCGCTGGTAGCTATCTCTGAGAAGAGATGTGGTGGTTATAGGCCTCTGAACTGAGTTACAGTGAGGCTCGAGGACCTATTTATTATTGAGAAACAATGGAGGAATCTAAACATCAAAAAACCTAACCCTAGGAGATGAAGCGCCAAAACTATGGGCCCCGATTGGGTAAATTCGTGTTTCAACTTCCCAGAGACGTAACTTTGGCATACTATCTCCGTTTGATGCACATGATACATCATTAGAAAGATCTATCCAAGGAATAAAAATTTCGCCACAAATATCCATTTTGAAATGGAATGATATTTAGTGGAGGCGTGATGCCCAAAAAAAGTCGTTTAGGGCATTAAAATGGCTCCGCAAGTTCAGGACCCGAAAAACTGCTAAAAATAGTAAGTTGTGCCGAAACTGAAAAAATAAAAGAGGCAATGGTGGGGCCCCAAGTGGAATAGGCGGGTGGCCACCAATATCCACTTGGATCATGGGATATGGAGGAGGAAGAGGACTGGAAGGATGCTCACACCATGGGGCAGAGAGGAGAATGGGTGCATTATGATGAGATGGCATTCTTCTTACCACTCATTATGTCACCATCACATATTTGGTATGGTGGGAGTATGGAGGAGAAACAAACATTCTTGTTTCTCATATTATATTCAGATGTTGCAGGAGCAGGAGGAGGCACTAGCATAGTGCAAAAGGGGTTGCTCCTTGACCTTAGATGCCCAAGCAGTACCTTCTTCATGGGAGGAACTCTATATGTGCAACAACATGATGAGTAGAGTCTTTGACAAGATCCATGTCAAAGAATTGAGCTTTGAGATGACAGTGGCCCTACTCCACAGGCCAGCAGCACTGTCACTCTAGAGTTGGGA
Organism: Pinus albicaulis; assembly: GCA_034641835.2. Classification (NCBI taxonomy): domain Eukaryota; kingdom Viridiplantae; phylum Streptophyta; class Pinopsida; order Pinales; family Pinaceae; genus Pinus; species Pinus albicaulis. The sequence continues at coordinate 1,420,450,868 of CM076574.1, read as the reverse complement.
TTACTTGTTGAAGTGTTTCAAAAACCACTTCACAAGTGATGTACCTTGGAGGCATGTAGGAGGTGAGTTTGAGGGAGTAATGGATGGTAGCATTCCTTACTATATCTTGATCTTCTTGGCTTGGGTTCACAAGCACAAGGGGAGACACCTACATGCAGCATTTATGGATTCTCTTTTCATGCATTCTTATGCATATTAATTGTTGATGGAGGAGTCCACTTGGGAGGGAATCCTAATGGATGTATATCAGCATATGGATAGATGCATAGCTCGAGATATGATGATATGGTTGGCACAACCACTTCCCTACTCTGTTGCAGTAAGGGAGATTTTTCATTTGAGCCATTTCAGCTCAAAGACCGAAGTACATGATGAGGGAGGTAACTATTTTCTTTATGCTTTGCACTCTCTTATCTTTTTGAGTAGCATATCATATCAAGGAGGATCTTTCCTTCTTGCACATTATGTTTTGTTGTACTTATGGTCTATTGCAACAATTATGATGGATATATTATTGGTGGATTGTGGGGGAAAGCCATAGGATTTCCGGTGTGCACCATTGGCACCAAATTATGTTTTCATGATCTCATCTTGCAGGCTGAATGTGGCAGAAAAAAAGTGGCTGAAAGGACACTTGTTGCACTATATATTGTGGCAGGCCAATGATGCCTTGCATTGGTTCCATGTGTGGAACTATGTTTCACCTCCTTGCTCTCATAGGTTTATGCTTCCATATTCTACTAGTAGAACGCTAGACATGGGAAGCATCATTGGAAGAGTGGCACAAGAGTTGAGGATGGCCATAGGGAGTGTGGTTTCCCATACTTCTCACATTGCATGTCTTAGAAAAAAAAATGGGCCAGCCTTGATTGCAATGTTACTGTTGGCAATATGATGCAGAGTGTTGTCCTCGATGGCAACCCACCTTGATGAAGATGGTGACAACTTACTTGATGAAGTTGTGCTTGATAGAATATGTTCTTAATGAAGTAAATCTGATGTATCTACAGTGAGTACAGAAGGCAGTGAAGAAAGGAATTCAGATTGTGCTAAATCTATGGTGAAAGAGTATGTCTCAAGGCATACGTGGATCTGTCTAAGGGAAGTCGCATATGCACGCGTAAAATAACGTGCCAAGTCGCGTATGGGCTAAAGCGCTATAAAAGTACAAAACTAGGGGTAACCACCATGGTATTGACCCATTGTATTGGGTAATGATCTGCCTAATTGACCCCGTCCAGGAATACCATCGGAAGTAATGTTGTTTTGGCTCATGGTATTGAAAAAGGGGCTCATGGTATTGAAAAAGGATAAACCTATATAAAGAGATGAAATTCATTATGCAAATCGTGTGTGTGGGTGCAAGATGTCTGAGCTTGAATGAATACTTCTCTCTGAAGTAGATCTGAATGGAAAGGGTTACACTTGAATGATAAATCTGAGTGTATGATGCACCAATGATGAAGAAGGGGATCTAGATCTGAAATGTGCTTGTATTTGCTATATCTGTGTATGGAATGATTAGATCCAAGAAGAGGCGAACATCTGTCTGAAGTGAAGGGTTAAATCTGTGTGAAGTATCTGTTCTGAAGAAATGCAATGACCTAAAATCTCTGAAGAACCATATGCTAGTTCGCCGAAGAGGAAGCGCGTATATACGCGGCTTCGCTGAAATAAAAGCGCGTATGCGCAATTAAATTGGTTCTGTAATATGTACAGAAGTATACGCTGGTTTGTGTGAATGGAAGCGCGTATATACGTGACATCAGTGAAGTGAAAGCGCGTATGCAAACTAGGGTTTGCTGAAGTCTGTGGTAAGAAATGACTGATCTATTCTGTTGTATTGCTGCTATCTGTATTCTACTATTCTGAGTTGTCTGCATCAGTTTGGTTGTATGATTGAGCTTAAATGTATGAAGAGGGTCCAGTCTGAAAATATGATGAAACGTGGCCCACAAGTATTGTTCTATTGAAGTTGTTGGATCCAGTGTGAAAATTGATGAAACGTGGTCCGAAGGGGTGCTGAGGGTTGTAGCCTTCAGTCAGGGGGTTGTAGCTCCCTTCCAGGTGAGGCTGGTAAACGAGATCAGGGGGTCGTAGCTCCCTTCCAGGGGAGGCTGGTAAACGAGTCAGGGGGTTGGAGCTCCCTTCTAGGAGAGGCTGGTAAACGAGCGCAGGTGGGTGCCTGCGTGATGGTAGGAGTCTGGACCAACACATATTTTGTAAGATGTTTTCTCTATAATAAAATATTGACGGCTGAGCAACTGTAGCGGTGGTTTTCTCCTGACTTGGGTTTCAACCTAAAAATCCCGGTGTTCATGTGTGATGCTTTGTGTGATGGTTTATTCTGTTCTTACTGCACATGTTTACTGTTTATTGAATATATGATGAATAAATGATGGAATGGTTTAAGTGAAGAATTAATGACATAATTAGTTCTCTGTGTATACGCGAGTTTAATAAAGGGTATCCGCGTATATACGCGAGTCTTCTTCAGGAAAGTAGCGTATGGGTTTTGAAGTAAAGAAAAGTAAAAAGTTTTGAATATGCTGTAAATACTTATTCACCCCCCCTCTCAGTATTTTTCCCAACAATTGGTATCAGAGCAGGTTCTTCTACAGAAGCTTGATCGCTTGAAGAAGATCCGTCGCAATGGGAAGTCAAGAAGGAGTGATGTCTATAAAGCCACCTCTATTCAATGGAAGCAATCTGATATTCTGGAAGGTACGAACAAAAGCGTATCTGCAAAGTCTTGGTGCAGATGTATGGGAAATCGTGGAAGAAGGCTATCGATACCCGGCAAGTATTCCTACTGATGCAGCTGAAAGGAAGAAGTATGAAACCAATGCCAAAGCAGTAAATGTCTTGTTAGGAAGCATGTCTGAATCAGAATTTGCTAAAGTGATGCGGCTACATTCAGCAAAAGAAATATGGGACAAAATCATTCTGAGCTATGAAGGAGATACAAAGGTAAAAAATGCAAAACTCCAAACTCTTAGAATTGAATATGAATATTTGAAGATGCATAGTGATGAAAGTGTTGCCAGTTTCTTCCTTCGTCTAGATGATGTTGTAAATCGAATGAGAAATTTGGGTGAAACCATAACTGATACTAATCTGGTGGAAAAAGTCTTAAGATCCTTGACTTCAAAATTTGACTCTAAAGTCTCGGCTATTGAAGAAAGGCAAGATCTGTAAACTCTTACTATTGTTCAATTACATGGTATTCTGACTGCTTTTGAAATGAGACAAGGAGGTCCTTCTCAAATCAGAGAAGCTGCTTTTAAGGTATCTGCAAGAGGAAAAGAAAAGGAAGTCGTCAAATAATCCAGCTACATTTCCGATGAAGAAGAAGCGAATTTCGTGAGAAAACTCCAACTAGGAACTGGAAGATTCAAAGGTAAGCTTCCTTTCAAATGTTTTGAGTGTGGAAAAGTTGGTCATTATGCTGCAAAATGTCCTTATAAAGGAAAAGAAGTAGTAAGAAGGAATAAGAACCGATCTATCTCTAAGAAAAGTTACTATACTAATGAAGGCAGTGATGGGTCATCTGATAGTGAGGAAGAATGTGAAGAAGATCTTAGACTTCTCATGGCATTTGAACAAAAAGAAGAAAAGGATACTTTTATGGATGCTCTAGAGGAAAATGATTTTCTTGAAGAAAACAATCAACTCAAACTACGCTTAGAAGATTATAAAATTCTCTTAGAAGAACAAAAGATAATCAGAGAGACCATTGAAAAGCAGCTTGAGGAAGCAAAGAAACATATTGAAAAATTGGAATGTGAAGTGGTAAGTCAAAGAAAAGAAGTTGAGAAAGCAAAGACCTTGAATCTTAGATTTTCTAAAGGATCTGAAACCTTAGATGAGATAATCAAGGTACAACGTTCTCCTCTTATAAAGACAGGTCTTGGATATACTGGAGAATCTTCTCAAACTTCAGCACCAAACTATCTAAAAGCAGCTACAGGTGGTTTACTACATTCAGCAACTCAGCAAGGGAATAAAGGATCTCTACAGGGAAGGCAGGACCATCTCAATTCAAGGAACACTAACAGGGATAGCTTTCAAAGACGCTACACCCAACAGGTAAATTCAAATAGAAGATTCCATGATCACAAAAATTTCTACTTCAATGGGCAATGTTTCACATGTCACAATTTTGGTCATAAAGCTGTTCAATGTGTTGCATATAAAACCATCATGACAAGAGAAGCAAGAAAGAAAATGTTGGATACTGAACCAAAGAAGAATACCTATAACTACTTTTCTCCTCTTCAAAGTGAAGTTGAATGTACTTATTGCAATAAATTTGGCCATGAAGAATCTGAATGCAGGAACAAGATCCAACCAAAAGAACATGTTCCCTCAAGCTCTAAAGTGTGGAAAAAGAAAGAACCGCCGGTTGAAAATTGTGGGATAGCATTATTTGCAGAAGGTGAAGAAAATCAATGGTACATCGATAGTGGGTGTTCAAGACACATGACAGGTGACAAAAGAAAACTTCTTTCATATAATGCTCTAGAAAAGGAAAAGAAAGTTACTTTTGGAAATGATACTCCTGCTATAATTAAAGGAAAAGGGTCAGTGTTTCTAAAAGAAAAGGTGAAGGCTAAATATGTCATGTATGTGGATGGATTGAGGCATAACCTGTTAAGTGTAATTCAAATGTGTGATCAAGGAACAGAAGTTGTTTTTAGTTCAAAAGAATGTGTGGTTCGTGATCTTGATACAGGTAAAATTATTATAAAATGAAAAAGAAATCCAAGCAACTTGTATATACTAAAGGGCTACAAAGATCAATGTTACCTGAGCAAATCTTCAGAAAATTGGCTATGGCATAGAAGGCTGGGGCATCTGAGCTTCTCTCAAATCAATAAAGCAAGCAGACTTCAAGTTGTTCGTGATCTTCCCAATATTAATCCACCAGAAAGTATCATATGCAAATCTTGTCAATTCGGTAAGCAGACTAGAGTACGGTTTAATGCCAAAGAAGGATCATCAAGTAAGCCTCTTGAACTCATTCATACTAACATATGTGGACCTATGAGAAAGAAGACACCACGTGGGGAAGAATACTATATCTTATTCATTGATGATTACTCTAGAATGTGTTGGATCGGGTTCATTAAACACAAAGATGAAGCATTTGAAAAGTTTCTGAGCTTCAAAGCACTGGCTGAAAATGAATTGGATCTAAAAATCAAGTGTCTCAGATCTGATCGAGGAGGAGAATATACATCAAATGAATTCCTTGAATTTTGTGAACAACATGGCATAAAAAGACAATTCTCTGTAGCTGGCACTCCACAACAAAATGGCGTAGCAGAAAGAATGAATAGAACAATTCAAAAAATGGCTAGAGCTATGATTGATGATTCTGGAATACCTCACACTTTCTGGGGAGAAGCAACACATACAGCAGCAAACATTCTCAACAAAGCTCATGTTTGGGTAAACAGTGATAAAACTCAATATGAACTCTGGTATGGTAAATCTCCCTCCGTAAAGCATTTTAGAGTCTTTGGAAGCAAATGCTTTATCAAAAATAATGATGAAAAGCTTGGCAAGTTCGAACCTAGATCAGATAAAGGAATTTTCCTTGGTTACTCATCTTCAAGCAAAGCATACAAATGTTATAATGAAAGGCTTCAAAAGATTGTTGAATGTATTGATGTTGTTATTAATGAGTCTCCTGCAGCTCCTAAAGAAGAAAAACAAACAACAAAAGAAGATGATGATGACTTATGGCCTTCTACATTTGATATAGACAGTGAATCCAATGATGATTCTCCCACGGTGAATCAACCAGAATACAGATCGATGATAGGGAGTTTACTTTATCTCACTGGGACTAGACCAAACATTATGCATGCTGTTGGGATTGTTGGACGATTCCAAGCTAATCCAAAAGAGTCTCATCTTCAGGCTGTTAAAATAATATTCAAATATCTTCAAGGAACTCAAGACTTTGGTCTATGGTATCCAAAGAATGCTGATCTTACTCTTCATGCTTACACTGATGCAGATTGGGCTGGAAGTGTTGATGATCGGAAAAGCACTAGTGGTGGTGCATTCTACATGGGGTCCCGGTTAGTATCTTGGTTCAGCAAGAAGCAAAATTCTATTGCCTTATCTACAGCAGAAGCAGAATATGTGGCTGCCACATCTTGTTGCACTCAAATCCTTTGGATGATGCAAACCTTACAAGATTTTCAAATCAAATGTACTCCTCCTGTCCCCATTAAGTGTGACAATACAAGTGCCATCAGTATTTCAAAGAATCCTATTATGCATTCAAAGACCAAGCACATTCCCATCAAGTATCACTTCTTACGTGAACAAGTGCTTGAGCAAACGGTGAAGTTGGAGTATGTTCCCTCCAAAGAACAAGTTGTTGATATCTTTACCAAACCTTTGCCCAGGGAAGCGTTCGAGTATCTAAGACAGAAGCTGGGAGTGTTCTCTGCCAGTCAAAAGAACAAATCTGCATAAATTTAGAATATGGCAGTGGATACGCGGGTTTCATGAAACACAGTCGCGTATATACGCGAGTTCCTGCATAGAAAACCGCGTATGTCTGATTGCTGACAATTTTCTACTTGGAGTCAGCTCTCTTCAGCACAACTACAGTGCTGTTTGGTATCTCTGATATTGTTTGGTATATCTGGTGGTGTTCCAGTTCTCATAATTCTTTTCTCATGTGTTGATAAAGATGCCTTGATGATTTGTTGGTGAAAGTGTTCAGGATGCAAAAACTAAGGGGGAGCCTTAGTCATATGGAAAGGATGCTTGGATGCACAGATTCAGGGGGAGCTTTAGCGTTGCTGAGTATAATGCATTGTTGGCATTATGATGATTCTGAAATATGTTCTCCTTCTTGAGGACTTTCTGGTGTTGGTTATGAAAAGTCACATTTGTAATTTGATGAAAAGGTCTTGTTAAGACCCATGATGTAAGTTTGTAATATTCAGTCTTGTAAGGACTTGTCGAATTTGTAAACCCACTTGGTTGGGTAGCTGAGTCAAATTTTGTAAACCCACTTGGTTGGGTAGTTGAGTCTCATATGTAAATCCACCTGGATGGATCTTTGATGTAAGTATGAGTCATTGGTGATAGGAAGTTCATATAGTCATGTACTTCATTGAAAAATATGCTTGAAAATTCAGCATGAACTCAGGGGGAGAGTATGTTGGTTTTGGTCCGCCCTTTGCCCTTGATGTCAAAGGGGGAGATTGACAAGGTGTTTGAATGGTGTCAAAAATGGAGAGAGTGACATGGTGTTTGAATGGTGTAAAAAATGGAGAGAGAGTGACATGGTGTCATTGTATTCTTAATGTACCTATGCATTTGGTAACCAAACACCATTGTGGTTGCCATCAAGTCCAAAGGGGAGATTGTTGGCAATATGATGCGAAGTGTTGTCATGATGGCAACCCACCTTGATGAAGATGGTGACAACTTACTTGATGAAGTTGTGCTTGATAGAATATGTTCTTATTAATGAAGTAAATCTGATGTATCTACAGTGAGTACAGAAGGCAGTGAAGAAAGGAATTCAGATTGTGCTAAATCTATGGTGAAAGAGTATGTCTCAAGGCATACGCGGATCTGTCTAAGGGAAGTCACGTATGCACGTGGAAAAGAACGTGCCAAGTCGCGTATGGGCTAAAGCGCTCTAAAAGTTCAAAACCAGGGGTAACCATCATGGTATTGACCCATTGTATTGGGTAATGATCCGCCTAATTGACCCCGTCCAGGAATACCATCGGATGTAATGTTGTTTTGGCTCATGGTATTGAAAAAGGGGCTCATGGTATTGAAAAAGGATAAACCTATATAAAGAGATGAAATTCATTATGCAAATCAGAAGTGTGGGTGCAAAATGTCTGAGCTTGAATGAATACTTCTCTCTGAAGTAGATATGAATGGAAAGGGTTACACTTGAATGATAAATCTGAGTGTATGATGCACCAATGATGAAGAAGGGGATCTAGATCTCAAATGTGCTTGTATTTGCTAGATCTGTTCATGGAATGATTAGATCCAAGAAGAGGCGAACATCTGTCTGAAGTGAAGGGTTAAATCTGTGTGAAGTATCTGTTCTGAAGAAATGCAATGACCTAAAATCTCTAAAGAACCATACGCTAGTTCGCCGAAGAGGAAGCGCGTATATACGCGGCTTCGCTGAAAGAAAAGCGCGTATGCGCAATTAAATTGGTTCTATAATATGTACAAAAGTATACGCTGGTTTGTGTGAATGGAAGCGCGTATATACGCGACATCAGTGAAGTGAAAGCGCGTATGCAAACTAGGGTTTGCTGAAGTCTGTGGTAAGAAATGACTGATCTATTCTGCTGTATTGCTGCTATCTATATTCTACTGTTCTGAGTTGTCTGCATCAGTTTGGTTGTATGATTGAGCTTAAATCTATGAAGAGGGTCCAGTCTGAAAATATGATGAAACGTGGCCTACAAGTATTGTTCTATTGAAGTTGTTGGATCCAGTGTGAAAATTGATGAAACGTGGTTCGAAGGGGTGCTGAGGGTTGTAGCCTTCAGTCAGGGGGTTGTAGCTCCCTTCCAGGTGAGGCTGGTAAACAAGATCAGGGGGTCGTAGCTCCCTTCCGGGAGAGGCTGGTAAACGAGTCAGGGGGTTGGAGCTCCCTTCCAGGAGAGGCTGGTAAACGAGCGCAGGTGGGTGCCTGCGTGCTGGTAGGAGTCTGCACCAGCACATATGTTGTAAGATGTTTTCTCTATAATAAAATATTGAAGGCTGAGCAACTGGAGCGGTGGTTTTCTCCCGACTTGGGTTTCCACCTAAAAATCCTGGTGTTCATATGTGATGCTTTGTGTGATGGTTTATTCTGTTCTTACTGCACATGTTTACTGTTTATTGAATATCTGATGAATAAATGATGGAATGGTTTAAGTGAAGAATTAATGACATAATTAGTTCTCTGTGTATACGCGAGTTTAATAAAGGGTATCCGCGTATATATGCGAGTCTTCTTCAGGAAAGTAGCGTATGGGTTTTGAAGTAAAGAAAAGTAAAAAGTTTTGAATATGCTGTAAATACTGATTCACCCCCCCTCTCAGTATTTTTCCCAACAGTTACCATTTTCTTTCAAATGGGGGGAGCCATTTGGGAAGCTTGAGCTTTTTGAGGAGGCACCCCATGGGTGTTGGATTTGATGGGATGGCATGGGTATCTCTTGAAGATCATTATGTTTCAGCCATATATCAGTAGCAACCCCATATGTATCATAAGGGAGGAGAAGCACATTGGAAAGATGTGTTCTTTTAGGGAGAAGACCTCCATACTTTTTGCAGTAAATGCTCGAAGGGGAGTATGGTAGAGGATATAGTCACCATGAAAATAAATTTGTTTATCCATGAGGTGAACCATATGATTGGTTGGATACCATATGATGATGACTTCCAACTCATCACATATGAGATGATTTGGGCCAGCTTGATTTACAATGTTGATGGAGAGATCCCTGGAGATCTAGACTTCATCTTGCCACTTGAGGGAAACACTACTGCAGCCTAAGTTCATCTTTCATTCCACACTTACCATAAGTGGAGAATGGGACAGCGTGGGGTAGGCTATAAATATTTCCATGAACAGAATTGCAGCCCACCTATTCTACATGGACTCAAGGTGGAGGATGATTTCTCGGAGTTGCCTAGTTGGAAGGTGACTCATTTTTCATGGTTGATTGCTTGGGGATGGAGGATACACATGGGGAGAGTGTCTCCCAACACATTTCATACTCCATGCCTTGGGAGGACCTCTAGAAAACACTTTTCCACTCTCTTGAGCACCTCACTTTTTCATGATGATGGCTTGGTAGCTAATTTACATGCTGAGGAGAAGAAATGTGGGAGCTTTATTGATGAGATAGCATCCTATTTCTTGGAGGAGATCATCATACATGGGTGCTGAGAAGAGGAGAAGAAGAATCAGTCTACCCTTGCACTTGCTTGAGGATAAGAAATCTTTGGGAGGGGAGGACTGTAATGTTCCAAATTTTTCATTAAGTTAATTGGAACATTAATTTTGCTTTCCTATTTACAAATAGAATAAAATGGGTAAGGGGGCCCGTGAAGAAGCATGATAAACACTCCAAATGTGCAAAGGGGTCACTTAAGTGGATTATTTTTCATCTCCTAGTGTGAAAAGGGGAAAATATAAGAATATTAGGTCTAGTTTGACCAAGTCAAACAACACTGCATGGAGGGAGTGAGTCACCTAGTGGGACAACGCAGTTTTCATAGGAGAGATATTATTGGATGAGAGAAACCCTAATGGGTGGGGGCCATGACAAGGAATCCTTCTCTTGACATAAAAGGGGAAAGGAGAGCCATTGCTCATTATTTTGAAGAATTTGAATTTTCTCTGCTCTCTCCAATTGTGCAACTGGGATAGCTTGTGCTGCTTAGCACAAGGGAGATTTCTGTTTAGAAGCTTCCTCTCCTTCATTGGGAAGATTTGGAGGACCTGTTCTTCATTCTCCTCACATCCAGGATTGAGGCCAAGGTGACCATCTTCAACTACAACGTTTTCTAGCTTTGTAGAAACATTGAGTTGTTGGGGGTTGCAGTGAGGATTCACCATCACCCACTTCCGGAGCTAGTTTTGCAGAGGAGGAGCTCATTCTTTCTCTAGGATATCAGTGAGGAAGATCCCAAAGCTTATTTTTAGATTTTAGCATTGTACCATATGTTTCATCTCATTCACAGCACAGTCTCTTCCCTATATTGCATTATTTCTAGTGGGCACTTGCAGGAGGGGTTTACACTGTGGATTGGAGGGTGTAATCTGCAGTGAAGGGAGCAGCCTTTCACTTAGAAGATCATTGGAGGAGTTTTATACATCATTTGTAGAATTTTAATCCTTCTCCATTCTTGTATTGTTATTGAGTTGCTGCTGCTACCCGGCAACTCCTGCTTTTTTCCATTTAGTGTGTTTTGGCCAATCCCTTGGAGGATTGGGGTAGTATTATTTTCTGGGGTTGAAATCTTTCTCCCCCACTTTATTTGAGCCTATTATTTTCATATCCTTTTATGCATAACAATTTTCAATCATTTTCCCTTATGGATTTCGCAGTCATAGCTTGTTGCTGGGTTGTGTAGCTAGGTGCTTACATTTCTGCATGTACATTTGTCTTGGGGATGATTTGGCCTAAATTGAGAGGCCTTACCTCAAGTTATTGTATATCTATTGGCTGATGAACATAATATAAGGCTATGCACTCTTCTTACTCCATATGTATTGATATTTTACTGCTGCTGCTTGTAGAAGTTTATGTATTGTTGTGGCTCTCCCTTTTGAGCATTGTTTGGGATATACAGGTTTGGAGGATATGAATAACCTTCCTAAGGCTATTTATTTGAGCTCATATTCTGGATGAGTACTGTATGAAGGGTGAACAAAGGGATCTAAGTCCCAATTCAGCTTATTTTTACATTAGCTTCCTTATACAGCGTCCTTGAGGACCATTTTCCCAGAAATTCTAAAAAGGAATATTACATTTTCTCTGGTCATTTGTCGACTAGTACCTCTTTATTTTTTAACAAGCTAGAGGAGGATAACATTTTATTGATATATAATTCAACCCTTCGGAAAAATAAAGTATCGCTATTTAATAATTTAACGAGTCTAACGATGAATGAAACTCGATCCTTGCCATGATCGATAAGCCTATCGATATTTTATGTTTTAACGAGCTTAACGATAGTGATAGCCTGGTCCTTTTTCATATTTATAGAGTTTTAAAAAGAGGACGAAAGTAAACTCCATAAGTACTTTTTCATAAATTTGTCACTTAGATCCGAAAAAGTGTAAAATAATATCTGAGAGAACCTCTTTGATCATGTTTAACCAAGGTATTCCATTTTTGTAAATAATTTATCTCAGTACAGAAAAGGGTTAAACTTATACTGAGTAGATATCAATTCATTTACTTTTATGAGCTTGAAAATACAAGTGCTCGGCAATATTTTCACATTATCGGAGTTTGAAAAGAGCTAAAAGAAGACTCCAGGGGTTCCTTTTTCACGGTTATCGAAGCTCAAAAAAGAGATAAAAGTGTGCTTAAAATCCTTTTTCACTTTTAACAAATCTCGAAAAATAAGGAGAAAAAGTATGCTTTGTGGTCAAATCATTCTTGAAATAAATCTCCATGAATAATTTGTTCATCAGTTGTAAGACATGTTCAAAACAACATCAAATGGATTAAAAATACCTATTTCATGATAAAAAAAATAATAAAACTATATTCATAGCAATAAATTCAATTTTAAAATAATTAAATGACTATTAAAAGTAGTTTCACTATTCATTTTTACCATTCCATAGTTACCATTTTCATTTTGGAGCTCTGAACCTGATTTGTTCCCTGAACTTCAACTGTTGATTCTGATCATTTCTGTGGACGGTTTTTGTTGCCGTTTGATCTAGGTTAGTGATATGAACCTCCTCTTTCCTTTAGTATTCATTTCATTCCCAATTTTTGCAAATTTTCAGGGTTTTAAGGCCCCTATGTTAAATTCTGCCCAAAAAGAGGGCAACACACCCCTGAATGTCGAAACCTGCATTGCATAGCAAGTACAGTGAAGGTTACTTGCATACAGAATGCACTGTCTCTTTTTAGGGAGTCTGTTGGGCGCAATCTAGATTTTTGTTTCTTATGTTATGCCCAAAATTTGCCTAGCTTTTGCAATGAATGGAATCTAATGGATCTTATGGTTGTATTTTAGGTTTCCATCAGATTACAATGACGATTACATGGAGGGAAATAGAACATGAAGAATAGGATATGATTGCCTTAAATGATCTTGGTACAGTAAGAGCCCTAAGAGATTGTGGAATGCTTAAGTACTTCAAATTGTCAGGGATGAGGCAACAAATAGAACTATTGGAGTTCTTAGTTCGAGCATGGGATCCATATATTGAGGCATTTCATGTTAATAACCAAGTGGTTCCCATAACAGTCGAGGATGTATACTTTCTCATAGGTTTGTCGAGGAAATGATTGCCTATTTCACTCTCAGGGTCTATTGGTGGAGGAGAGACAGTGAGAGATTATGTTTTGCAACATTTTTATCTAGGGGCAGAGCCAAGCAAAGATGGAAAGATAAACATCTGAGATGTTAGATATTTGCCTTTGAGAAATATCCTTTTCACGATCGCTAAACTTGTTGTCACCATTACACTACATGTAGAGAATAAATCGTATATGCGGTACGCACTAGAGTGTATGGAGCCAATAGTCTTCAACTAGTTTGAAGTTGTTCTATCTCAAATAAAGGAACAACTGAATAAAGAAAAGGGAGGAACGAAGAAGAATTTCAGTTATGGTTCTATCCTTATATCCTTCGCCTTGGAACGGATTCCACTGATGCAGCGACACCATGTGACACTAGATGTGTCTAATCCTAGATATCTGCAGATGCAGAGATGGGTGGAACTCATGGGTAGGCATGCATCCCAATCTACCATTGTGTTCTCGACTGTGTTCTTTGCCTGGTTCTGGTGACAGATTATTACCATCGATGAGTATGCATACACAGGTGTTGATTTCTGAGGAGAACCAGATTTAGCATTACGAGAAGGCGCTCAGTGGGGTGCAATGGGTAAGAATGTTTTGACCATGTTTTTTATTTTCCTAAGTTTTATACAATGTTTTTGTATTTTTATGTTTTCCCAATAATAAACTAAATGTTTGATGTAATGCAAATGTTGGTCGTGTTCAACCAGTAGTGGAACTGGAGCGTGAAGTAGATGTGCTAGCAGATAGGGCTATCGGGAGAGAAGTCCTTCAAGATCTTGATATGGCTGAGACTCTAGCTGAGCTTCAACAGCACATAGAGGGTTTGACCTTCGGGATTCCAGATTTCTAGATCGAAGAGCTACCCATGCGACTGCAGCGATACACTATTGGGGTTCCTAACCATTGGATGTGGTTACTACGTAGGATATCTATATCTATAGCATGTTACCATGAGCACCACTAGTTTACTTGTGACATTTTTCATACATTTTGAGGTCAGATGATGAATGTGTCTTGGGAAATTTTTTTTGTAAAAACCTATAACTATCTATCTATATGATTTCAGTGTTTTCCTATGTTTATTGTGCAATCCTACTCAATGATGTGAATGTTTTCTTTACATATGTTGCAAATGTCTATCTAAAACTTGATTAGTTAATGAGTCAGTCAATGTGTTCAAATTTCTGCAAATGTGTTGATATTGAATAAAATCAAATTGTCTTTCCAAAAGTCAAACTCTTAGGAACAATCTAAGAAATGTTGGATTTCTAACAGTATAGACACTGGTAAGTTGTAATACCACAAGTTGTGAATCTAACCTTATGATGATACGGTTAATATCAAATGAAATGACATCAGAGAGAAGTTCGATCAATGTGCTATATGTTAGGGTCCTATAATAATAGGGTTCATAAAATTTTGAATTGACTTTGATAAGTCTTGTAAATATGTACATACCTTGCATTCTGCAAGTTGCTTTCCCATATTTTGAAAAAATCAAAAATAATAAAAAATCAAAAAGAGGATAACAAGCCCTAAAAGAATGATCAAAGGAATTAGAAAAATATAAACCCCAAAATAAAAAAGAGAAATAAAAACCTGAAAGTGAGCAAATACAAATGCCACTAATTTTACTTTTTACTACAAAGAATAAATGATTATGTACAGAGTGTCAATAAATGCCATAATCCATGATCTGTTAAACAGCTTAATCTTAAATTTTCATGTTTCAATTTCATGTTTTAGATAGTGAATAAATATTTTTCAAACATTTTAAACTTGACAAATCAGTAGATAGGTAAAGAATTATGAGGAGATCAACACTTTAATATGATCCCTCAGATGAAATAAAGTAGATTTAGATTAGTTTTATGCTTTGAAAGAAATTTTTTTAAGGTTGCAAGACTAAATGCACCTACAAAATGAAGAAAAAATGTTAGAAATACAAGATTGGGTAGGTAGAAAGAAGTGGAGAAATCATGTAAATAATACATCATCGGGAAAAATCACTAATTTCCCCTCCCCATGAGTATTTAGTATTCTAAGCTGTCAGTCAAACAGGCTCAGAGCATTTCTCTGACTTTTGTTGGGACTAGACCCAAGGCTCTATTACTAGTTAGTTGAAAATATTGAGTTCTTATGTTAAATCCTCATTTATCATCATTTACCCTTCATTCATGTACTAAGATCCCTTTTTCCTAAGTAAAAACACAGTCTTACTTAGTAAAATTGTAACCCTAGAATAATTCATTTCGTCCCTTCATAAACATTCATAAAAACCCACAAAATCACATTTATCCAAAGTATTATTCAAATAAATACAAAGATGAGCAAATGCTTGGTTATTTTATACTAGAGATAATGTGTATTTTGTTTTGCACTCCCCTCTCATATTAACTTTTAACATATTTTATTAAATCCTTAAGAGATACCCTTTCCTATTTATTAATTCAATTTTGTCTAATAAACCCCAAAAAACCCACTATTATAAGCTTTTGACCAAAGTATATTATCCCATGTGCTTAAATGAAAATCCCAAAATAAAAATCCCTTTGGTCTAAAAGATTACCCATATACAAATATCCCGCCCTATAGTTGTTTAACTATTCAAAAAAGTTTAAAAACTATATAAAATAACGTATTATTATGCACATTTGTGAAACATTTTTAAATGGTGCAGTCCTAACACGCCCACGCTTTATATATTGTTTAAACCATTAATCTCACCTTGTATATTTATTAAAACATTAGCATATGTTTTAATAAATATTTATCCCGCCGCTTTACATAACTAAACCCACATATATACATTTTAAACCTATACTCCTCGATTTATTATAAAGGTTTAAACCCATATTACACCCTTCCACTGCAGTTCAACCAACCCAGACCCACTTTTCCATCCTGACGCAGCTCCCGAGCAATCTTAGCCCTTTGCTTCAAAGCTTTTGATCCAACGATCGAGAAGTGATATCGCGTGAATAATATGCACGACCGCTCCAACACAATATCCATGGGAAATGGGCAGTTTCGAAATAAACACTCCCCTCCACATGGCCTCTTATGGTTGGATCGTGTGGGTTTTCATTAAAACTGCTTACCACTAAAAACCCACGCGATTACCGCTGCTCTTTTCCCTTTCAATAAATCGAAAACCACCTTACCGCCATGACGCAACCTGTAATTAATGCTAAAGGGTTAATGCAAATACTGTTTAATAAAACCTTTGTATATGCATTTTTACCTATATTTCACATTTGAACCATTGTTTTCCCTCCTGACTAGATAAACCTATGCAGAGCCCCCTGATAGCCATTTCTTGCTACTTTTTACATCCAGAACCTCTGAAAGTGCCCTAGAAATCTGTAAAAGACTGCAGAGGAGCTATATTGCTCCAGTTCAACCTCTAAAGAAACCAATTCGACTAGAAGACTGAAGTATACCCTGTTTAAACATATACTTGTGTCAAATACAGGTATTTTTCTCAGAATTTAACCTACATTCAATTCAAAATACCTTTAAAAAGAAAAGAATTTGTCCTAAGATTAAGATATTGATTAAATTCAATTGCCCAAAAAGTCCGAGAAACAGGAAAAACCTTGGAAAAATTTGTCTAGGAATCCTAGAATCCATTGCACACTATTTTCAAAGAAAGTTATCCTTTTTTCACAGTTTATGGTCAATTTCAAGCTCTAAAATCCATAATCCTCTACAAGTGCCCTGTATCTTTTGAAAAACCTTTTTTTATCAAAGTTTGAGCCCAATTTGCAGTTAATAAACTCAGAAAACCCTTGTTTTCTGTGTTTGATTAGTTTTTAAGCCGTAAAACCTCATTTGAGAAACCCAGTTGACTATAAAAGCCAGAGAAGCATTCTATCTTGTTGAAATTGCCTAATCTAGCCTCTGTCATAGTAAAATTGCTTCTGCAAATAGTTTAAGATGGCAGAAGCCAGTAAAAATGCCTAAAAAATAGAGTGGAAACAAATTTGAAGGTTCCAAGAATCCCAAAGCTATTCCTACCATGACTCCAAATACTGCCATTATTGTCAACCCATTGTAGCCTCTAGTTGTTGATATTGAGCATATTCCTCTATCATACATTGACTACAAAATAGATGATCCTATAGTTGAGTTCAATTTGTTATACATACACAAATGGTGTTTTGAAAAATCCCTAGATGATCAAGAAGATGTTCACATTTGGGAATCCAATTTTCCCAAATATGTAGTCCCCTTGACACACCCTTGTCAAGAACTTATCAGACTGTGTCACCAATACTACATTCCAGAACAGAGAGCTATTGTCATTGCAAAAATAGAAGTCCTATTTAATATTATAGTAGAGTCTATAAATCAAATTTTGCAGCTTCAATCAGACCCACAAGCAATCCCATTATCTATTGAAGCCCTCACTAAGTTATACATTAACTTATACTTTCCTAAAATTTTTATGATTTTCCAAACTTTCATGCCTCTACATGTTGAAATCCAAAAATTAAACCCTCCATATTCCACTGCCAAATTCCCTAAAGGTTCAAGGCATGTTGTCTCCATGCTTTCCTTTATACTTGGGTATTTCACCGATGAACATATTGATGAGTCAATATTGGGATTTTTGTCTACATTTTCTCTAGGATAGTCACCCTCAGTTATATTTGACTATGCTTTTTTTATAGTTGATAGCATTCATTATCGATTGTCTAATTTGTAGCTAGAAGGGGTATTCAGATATACCTCTTATATTTTACACTTGTTTCTATTTTTCCAATCAGAGAAATTTCCTATTTCACTTCAGAAATTGGATATAGAAGGAAAACCTCTATCAATTGTCTCCTGGACATCTATACTCAGAAAGGAAGAGACAACATTCAGTTATTCATAGTTTGCTGAGTTGTTTGTGCATCCATTGACCACCGTCTTGAAAAAAGTAGAGCAGCCCAGAATTACTGAGGAAATGAAGAGAATTTTGCAGCTATCATAGAAAATCAAATTAGGAGATTGGTATTTATATAAGGAATTCACTGAAATCAGAGTTTTTGGTTCTAACTTATTACCCTACAATTTACCTAAGCATCCATCTATGAGGATCTTTGCCTTAGAATACATTAGGCAGATCCTGAATTTAGATTCAATTAATTTTATAGCAGCCAAGAAAAAGACGCAGTTTAAACTCAAAAATCAAATTGGGCCTTTCATATGTAATCAAAGATAAGCAAAAAAAGAAGCAGCAAGTCAATTACAGGAATAGAAATTAGAAGAAAGCTTTCCATGGAACCATGATCCACAAGGGATTTTAAGTAAACTAAGGGTAAAATGTAAATTGACACCCTTTATCCATGAGTCAAAGCCAGATATAGATAATTTTTCTTATGAAATTGAGTGGATTGTGAATACTTTAACAGAGGCAGTAAACTAGAGGAATACTAGTCATCCTTTGGAAGTTGCCAAACAGCCAGAACCATCCACTAAAAGAATTAGAAAAGAAGGAGCTTATATTGCATAAACTACCGCAGAGACAAAATTTAAAATCATTTACAATAAGAGGCCTAAATTGGATACAGCGGCTAAAGGCAAAGTAACAATTGATGTTGAGGAAACACAACCTTTGAACACCAACAATGCACAAACAAAGACCAATATAGCCACTGTTATCATCAATGAGCCAAATCAGAATCAGGAACATTTGAATAATGAAGATGAAAAAATAATGGAAAGGCAACACAATATGGAGGCTTCCTCCTCACACTCAGCTGAGGAGAAGGATTTAGATATTAAGGAAAAATCAAATCAAATCAAATTAAAAAACGAGGAAATCAAAAACTAAAATATGTTCTTAGTTTTTGAAGTAGAAGCCAGGTAACCAAAATAGATTCCTATCAGCCTTTGATTATTCAACTCAAAAATTGATTATGTTAGTTTTACAACCTACTGTACCAGTGCCAAAAATAGTGGCTGATTATAAAAACGGTTGATATGGAAGTAGCCACAGATAAAATCCATGAGTTGGATCAGATTTAATTCCATAGGAAAACATTAAAGATGCTCTATTCCACAGTGACCACAAAAGATATGAGTGCTCACAGACTTCAAAATACAATCTCTAATATGCAGGACCAAATGAAAATGGATAAAGCTTCACTATATGGAAAATATCTAAGGATAAAGGCCTTAGAAGAGTTAGTATTACAGGTAAGATATGATCCTACAAACATAAAAGCAGCTAAAGCATTAGTAAAAAGGAAAAATGAGGACATTGCTGCCTTGAGGAAACAACTCAAGCTTCGTTAAGGAGAGCATCCTCAAACAAAGGAAGTTTTATAGGATCAAAAAGATAAAGATGAAATGATGAGCTTGATACTTCAACTAACAACTCAAATCAAAGAAATGGAAGTACAAATGGACCAAGTTATCCAAGAAAATGAAACAGTTAAGGAGCCATTCGTTCCCACTATTATCCCAATCATCATAGCAAAAGTAGCATCTGCTTTAGGAG
This sequence comes from Pinus albicaulis, assembly GCA_034641835.2. Classification (NCBI taxonomy): domain Eukaryota; kingdom Viridiplantae; phylum Streptophyta; class Pinopsida; order Pinales; family Pinaceae; genus Pinus; species Pinus albicaulis. The sequence goes on along the minus strand of CM076574.1, from coordinate 1,420,431,315 downwards.
AGAAACTGGCACCAAAAGAGCCACTGGCCACTACAGTGCCAGTGACTTCTTCAACAATTTCAGTAAATCAATCCTCTACAACAATGTTGCCACCTACAGATGGTGTTGGAAATGTTGTCATTGATGGAAAAGGAGGTAATAGATGCAGAGACAGGAACAGTTGCAAGGAGATGGCAAAGAGACAGAGAGGTAGCAGTTGAAGCAGAAGCAATACAGAGGTTTATTCATGAATTAGGGGTGTAATACAGGTTGCAGATGAATTATTGAGCAATTATTGAGTATAGACTTTGATTGAAGACTAAAACCCTGTGGTATATGTAAATATGTATACATATCTGTTTATAAAGAAGTGTATATAAGTTCTATATATGATTTTATGACTTCTTGGTCGAATTATTTTGAAAAACAAATCATCTCAATATAACTGTGCATTTGTTGGAGAATACCTTTGTAACTGTGCATTTATTGGTGAAATTCCTGCAAGCTCTTGTAGAAGTCGGACCGAGTAAATCAAGCTAAGAATCTTCCTGTATATTCAGAAAGAAGAATGTTTGATAATGTGTAGAAATGATGCCCAAACTGTATGTACTTGTGGGGAGGATATACAAATCCTGTGACGAGAATTCCATATGAATGATACCCTGTAGCAGAATATTTATAAGAAATGCATAAGAAACCTCTGCATAAGAATAAACGAAACCGTGTTATGTATGGTGGAACTCTGCAAGGGTTATGTATGGTGCAAGGGTTGTGAATGGTGGAGCGGAACCATAGTCAAATGCGCAATGTGAATGGTGGAGCGAAACCTTCGTGAGCGGGTTCGAATCATTATAATATATTGAAAAACGACTATTTAATAAAGAAGACCGGAACCTGGAGGAAACGAAACCTGGGGAACCGGAACCTTGACCGGAGGAACCGTGAGGGGACTGAAACCACGAGCGGGTACACGGAGGCGGATTTCCCAATTCCGCACCACCTTTCGACCGTAAAATGGTTTTGCAGAAATCACAGCGATTCCATAGACTTCGTGACACGTGGCATAGGCGGTATTGGAAGCCACCGTTGTACAGTTTCGCGCATTAATGACGGTGCGAAGATGATGCAGAAAATAGAATGTACTTGTTTAATTGTGCAAGGTATCCATTTTCCGAAGTATTTTCAAATGATGCGAAATTGTGAGAATAAAATGTTCCACATCTGATATGAATGCAGCGAGGACGTTCCTTGGACATGTCACCTGCAAGAGAGGATGAGTTCCGGAGGCTACCGGCCTCTACGGACTACTGTCTAAGGAAATAAAGATATAAACACTAATAACAAAATCAATGAAAGTCTTTTGTTCTTGGTCAGAGTGTTCATTGATGTTTAAGTGTGAATAAGCAAGAATATAGGATTACTTGATTTGTGTGAAAGGGTTTTGAAGTTAAAACAACAGGTTTTAATTCTGTTGTAAACTTGTTTATGGAAAGCATGCTTATGAAATTTCTTTGTTTAAACTATCAAAATGCGAAATGTGACCATAATACACGGAGATGAACAGCGAGATGTTTTTTAAGCGGTTTCACCCTCTTCACAGGGCTACCTCGAAAACGGTCCAAAGCCTCTGGTCAGGCTCGGTCTTTTTTGATTAAATGCTTCAAATGAAATTACATCTATATAAACTTCTCAGAAAATGAGAAAATGAGCGCTAAAAACGATTTCGAACATCCAAATCGGGTAGAAATAGACTACCAAATTCACTCCATTTGGAGAAGGAGTGACTAATCTGACAATCTTTCCCCCTTCAAACTGATGGCTCTGTCCGACGACGTAAAATTCATGGACCCCAATGCCACGATGGCTGCGGACACCTCCAACGACTCCGGAGAATGTCTGCTCCCCAAAATAAAATAAAAAATCGTCTTCGAAGGGCCTTCCCCGATCAAAAGTTGTGGCACAGTTAATGAACTCTGTTACTCCTTAGGAAACTCCACTAAATGTGGAGAAGATGTACCGATTAACACCGCCAAAATGGGGAGGAGCGCTCCATTGGGCGGAACCGTAAGTACATCTCGGGCGGTTGGGTCGGCATTTAGTGTTGAATAATTACAATTTCATATGGTGGCGGGTTTATAAATATTGAACGGTTTTATAAATGTTAACGGTTTTATATTAATGTTATAACATAACATCGAATTAACCAATAACGAATAACAAACCCCGCACAGGTATATGTCCGAAGTTTACTATGCGTAGAAGCGCGCCGATGTTCTTTTGTGGTTCGAGGCGGCGGGTCGTGTGGGAATGGGGGCGGCCCTGCGGGGGCCCCCGGCCCCCGCCGGGCCCCGCCCATTACAGCGCTGCTCTTTAACAACGAAGCCGCCGCACACCATTTCAACAAACGACACATTGGTCCGGTGGTAAAATCGTTTGGTTTGTATACGAGTGGATGGTTCGAATCGTCAACCCTTAGCTTTTAAAAACGCTATTCCTTTCGGCCTTGGGGGCCACGTGGTGGCCTCACGAATGCTCCAATATTTTTAGTTGATTGTGCCACCGAATATTCCCAGAATATTCATGGTATATTACGGAATATTCCGAAGATACATGGAATATTTTTTTAATAGGAAATTTTTTCCAAAGTCATTTTGCATTTTTAATGAGGTAACCAAAACTTTGAAGCTGAACAACTTTTTTGTCTGGAGACCATTTTTATTTATTTCAGAGGCGCTGGGAATCGAGAAGACGAGCCTCCGGTCGATCTGTTTCGGAGCTATTGTAGGCACTTTCATTTAACGTGCTTTTAACGAGAAGCTTCGGTCTCCGGTCACCACCTCCCAAATGGGAGCTTTTGGACCCTCAAAAGCACAAATTCTTCAGCGATGAGTGGGCGGTTCTCCACTCTTCCACCCATGAACAAGCTGAAATCTACCCAATTTCATGGTGAAGCTTTTGAGAAAATGACCTTTGTCCTTTGGAATCTGTTGATCTACCATTGCTAAGAGATTGAGCGGGTCCTTAGCGCAAATGATTAAATTTGCGAACAGCAGCTAATGCTGCAGAAAATAATATCACGGTGATCAAACTTCCAAAAAGACTTAACACAACCTTCACCTTGTAACTTGTGCCCATGGCGGTGTACCATTACGAAACAAATTTTACATCTTTGAATTTTGTGTCTTCTTGTATACCTTTGCTTTCTTTGACACTTCCATTCTGCATTTCGTGCTTTGACCAAAAAGGTGATTCATGCAACACAACATCATCTTTTTTCAAGAACGAACTATTTACTATCAATGAGATGATCATTAGCAACATCATAAAATGGAAAATAGCAAAATCTAGGTAAGTTTCGACATCAACAAAAGTTAGACTTTGACTTGCATTACTTGATCTTTTCAATTGACATAACATCATAAATACTGACCAGATTCCATCTTCTTCTTGTGAGCTCTCACAATGTACTCTTCTACATCTTTGAACAAGTGATACTTGTTTTCCGCGTGGTGTGTCTGTCGAACAACGGGACTTTCGAAGCCATGCAGGGATGTCAGCGGCACCACGCTGAGTTCCAGCATGTCTCAACAAAGTGTGCGGTTGTGCAAAGCGTATGCACTTCCTTGAAACTGCAAAATTAGCATCCTTTCGATCATCCAAGTGGATAAGGCTTGGGATGTAGAATGAATCCTCAATTTGACTGAAAAGGAGGCTTGACCAAATCTTAGGAAATAAGATTAGCTTGTGACCTTTGTCGAATAGTGTGTCGATTTTGGTATGTTGAGAAATTTACCTTCACATGGAAAAGCTCTATTCTCCTCTTTCATCGAAGTGTCTTTGTGACAATTCAAAAGACTGGAGGCAAAGGTGTGTCTTTCCTTTCCTTTAGTGTTCTTTAAAACCATGCCTATGCTTTTTGTCTCATCTCCTGAGTCGACCCTAAGTCTTGCTCCATTGTTGCTCATTTTCTCCTTTTCTTTGGGCTTGTTTTTGTTCTTGTACTTTTAAGTTTCGATTCAGGATGAAGTTTCCAACAATGATGTGTCATTAAGTCTTAGAGCAGTTCTTACAAAGAACTTTCCCTTTTCCTTTCTTGAATTGGCAACTCTTTTTCTTTCCTTTGTTTTAAAGTACTATCCTCATCGAAAAGCATCAAAGCATTCTTTCCTCTAGCTTCTAAATGTGCTTGCTTTATGCAGACTTCCTCCATTGGTAGGATTAAACATAAGAATAATGTTGCGGAATAATTGTACAAACACTATCCATGTATTTCAACAAGGTTTCTTGACTTTGTAAGTCTACCCCAAATCAAAGTGTATTTAAACTCTTGGGTGTAATCTTTATTTTTATTTTAAAATTTTACTTAAAATTTTGCCCGATTCATGATAGCTTTACGCGGATGAGCGAGGATAATTGTTTCTTAATGGCTGTCTCGCTCATTCCATGTTGAAGTTATCTTACCATACTTTTTAATCTCCTCTCTGGTCTGGTTTCCCACCAAACCATTGCTCATCCATTCGCGAAACTAGTGGTTTTATTCATGTGTTTAAATTAAGATTACGAGATAGACTTTGTTATCTATCCCGGTTATCAATTTCTCTGCATGTAACATCTCCCCATTAAACATTGTGACTCAAACTTCACATCAAAGCTTCAACAAAAGTTTTTAAAAGAGGTTTTGTTTTGTCTGTTGATTAACGAAAGTAGAAGAGGGGATGATGTGGAGAAGAGGGATGACGATGGAGATGAAGGATCACCATTTCCTCCATTCCCTTTCTTGAGCTCATCTTTATCCAACAACGCTTCCCTCCTGAAGAACCTCCTTCTTCTTTTGGTTTTTAGACCCTTCTCTAAGGCAATTCATCATTTCTCTCCTGGAATGATTCTTAACCATCTGGTCTCAAATCCAAAGAGAGCTTTTATAAGAGCTGTCTTCTTCCTTGGGATCCATTTCTCATGGACTTCTCTCTCTCTGGGCCATGTGCTTGTGGCTGATTCTAAGAGCTATGGAGGATGAAATGGAAGGTGGATGTAATAGCACTCTAGCCCTCCTTGGTTGGGGAATAACTTGTTCTCTAACAGTTGACAACCTCTGCAGTTCGGGGCTAATGTAAGCATCAAGATTTGCATGAGAACTACAATCTAAACTTGCACAAATCTCACGATTTTGCAAAGAAAAATGGCAGAATACGATACCAACTGATAGAAAATGGAATGTACTTGTTTAATTGTGCAAAGTATCCATTTTTCCAAAATATTTTCGAATAGAAGTCGAAATTGTGAGAATAAATATTTCCCATACGGAGAGATGGGTGGCAAGGGGCATTCAACGGACATCATCACCTCTAAAGAGAGGATGGGTTCCCGGAGGCTACTGGCCCTCTGGACTCATGCAAGGAAATAAGATATATAACACTAATAAGCAAATGGGCTGAAATCCTTTAGTTGTGGATTCGGAGTGTTCGTGGAAATCATTTGAAATTGTGAATAAGCGAAAATCCTGGATTCGCAATTTGTGTGAAGAAGGTTTGAAGTTAAAACAACAGAGTTTTTATTCTGGCAACATAAAACTTTGTTTATGGAAAACATGCTTATGAAATTTTATTATTTTAAACTATCAAAATAAAATAAACGACCATAATACACACGGATGAACGGCGAGATGAAAGTAAGCGGCACATTTGGCACAGTTCACCTGTCTGAGCTGTCAGGCGGGTCAGCTCTGGTAGTGAGTCTTTTTGATTAAGTAACTTGAAATGAAATTACATCTTGTATAAACTTCTGGAAGATAGAAAATGGGCATAAAAACAGTCGAGAACATCCCAAATGTTGGTGAAATAGACACAAATTCACCTCCATTTGGGAGGAAGAGTGGCCAATGCGACAATCTTTCCCCTTATTTTGTTGGCTTCTCTTGTCCAAAGCGACACAATAAAATTCGCAGATACAAATGCCTGATGGCTCTGTGGTGGTTCCTCCAACAAGCTCGAGAATGCTCTCTACTCCTTAAATAAAATAAGAAAATGATATTTTAAGGCCTTCAATCATCCAAAGTTGTGGCACAATTCATTGTTTCTTATTGCTCTATGCAAAACTCTAAAAATAGCGGGTAATACGGTTCTTGCAACAAAATAGGAGGAGGGGGCTCCGTGGCGGAACGCGCGGCAATCGTACGAGTGAGCGGGTCGGCATTTGATGGACGGTGGCGTTCATATGGTGGCGGGTTCTAGTGACAGGTTTCTATAAATATTAACGATTTGTATTAATATTGTAACATAACAATAAAGATTAACCAATAACGAATAACAAACCCACTTTAGTATATACCAAAGTTTACTGTCATGGCTCAATGTTCATGCCGTGGTTAGGCGGCGGTACATTAGCGAGACGGGGGGCGGCCTGCGGGGCGGCCTTCGGGCTCGCCATTACTTCTGCTCTGCTGTAACAGCCGCGCACCATTAATAAACGACATTGGTCCGGTGGTGCGTCGTTTGGTTTGTACTCAGGAGGTCGAGTTCCGAATCCATCCTTCAAAAATTTTAAAAAACGCATATTCCTTTCGGCCTTGGGAGGCCACGTACGTGACCTACGGAGCTGTCCAAGTAACTTTTAGATTGATTGGTACTTATAGAATATTCCGGAATATTTTGCGGTATGTTTTACGGAATATTCTAGAATGTGCAGCAGGATATTCTTTTTTTAATAAAAATTTTCCAAGTCTAATTTTGCCATTTTTTTATTGAAATTGACAAAACTTTGAAGGAGTGAATAACTTTGTACGGAGACCATTTTCAGGGCCGTTCACGACGCGGAATCGGGAAGACGAGCAGTGTCAGTCCCGATGTTTGGGAGCTATTACGAGCACTTTCATTTTCAACATTTCACCCAAGACTTGATGTACGATCGGAAAGATGTGACGGAAAGCTGGATATCGTCGATCTAGAGGGCACGACGCTACGACGGTGATCGATTAGGGAGGAGGATACACGAAGATTTCCGTAACGTCAATGAGAGGGACAAAGAAGGTACTTTGCATGCATTGATTGGTGAATTTATCATGGGGGGGGGGGGCCAGGGCCACGTCGAGTATAAAGTTTATTATTCATAAAGTTTGTTTCCAAAAGCATGGAGTATTGATATAAGGTCCAGAAGGTTTATTACATAGTATTTGACAAACGGCGGAAAGGGTTAACCATTGGTTATAAAGTTGGAGTCGAGATATATAATGGCTTCAGGTTATTAATACTTTTCGTAGTATTATCGTTGGCATCACAAGTTCGATGGAGTATGTTAAAAGAGTCGATCAAAGTTAATGATTGTTGGCGCGATATTCGTGGATTAATATATGGTTTAATAACCAAAGTATTATGTTGATTATAATAGTTGTATATGGTTAATTGGCGCAATATGAAATATGAAATATGTAGACGAGACTTAATACATGTTCATATAATGGTGTCGGATTATAACGATGAATTGAGATATTAAAATGACGGACTTATTTGTTTGAGTTTGCCGGCGCAAAATAAGTGCGAGGTGAAATTGCCGGATTGGGAAAATGATTGGGCATGAGTTTGGGATGCATTTACACACGGTTAAGTGAAATATTGGAATTTGCGGGACGGTGAGTACGGGATAGTGAACGGTCGTTAAACACGAGAGATGAAAGTTTGTGAACAAGAAAAATACGAGTTCGAAAAGAAGCGGTGAACGGGTGAAATGTACGGATGACGGTAAAAAAGAAGATGCCAAAACAACTTCTTAAGCTGAGTATAAAAAGACAAAATCCGACCAAAGCCAAAGTTCGGAAAGGAGGCTGAGTGGAATTGGGGCAGTATAATTGAAAAATGTAAATGTAATTATTTTTTTATATATTGTTGTGATGCAAAGGCAAGTATCCTAAGGAAAAGACAAAAATCCTTTGTAGCATGACATTGTGTACATATTATTATGATTTTAAATTGAATTGGACAAAGAAATGAGGAAGCAAAAGACGAGAGAGGTATGACCATTCATTTCGAATTCCTAAGGGAATAAACGGTCATGTGAGAATTTCTATATAATACTCGATTTGAAAAGCTCGGAGAGAAAAGGAGTTAGAAGGGAAGTAAATCGAAGAAAGGTAGAATATAGAAGTGTGAGGCGAGAGAAGATTAAGAAAAGCATATGAGAAGGAGCTACGAACGGGGGGTGATATACGGGGTAAATCGGCAAACTTTCAATTTGATAAATTGAGAAGTTGGAGCTTCCTATCAAGTTGCGGCAGTAGGCACATCGGTTATGGGCGGCGGGGTTGGAGCCTCACACAGCAGGTTGGTGCACTGCGGCTTGATGGTGAGAGGGTTGGAGCTTTCCTTTGCATCACAACAATAATAAGATGTGGTTTTTCTCCCTTTATGGGTTTCCACTTACATACGATGTCTGTCTGTGTGCTTCTTATGTGTTGATGTGATTAGCTCAATGCTTAATTGTAGCACAACAACATAAGTATGGTGTCACAATAAATTAATATTGGATGCAAATAATATTGTTCACATATTAAGCTGTAAATAACTTTGGTGAAAATTTTAAAAGGCTAATGTATGTATTAAACTTATTCACCCCCCCTCTCGATTTAATTAAAGATTCAACGGATGGAAGTAGTAAACTAGTAAAGGGAAATGGAGGAAATGTCCTTAAATACCAGTAGAAATCAATAGCTTGACCAATATATTTGAAAATATTGAGAAAAAAGCAAGCAACTCAAATAGATGCCAAAAAATACATGAAAAAAATGCTCACGAGGGAGCGAGTGAAGAGGTAAAAAATCTCCCGGAAAGAATTAAGTCTCAGGATCAAGTATCATATATTAAAAAAAGAAATATTTATGGAATAATGTAATTGAAGCCATTCTTGATGTTTGGCCATCAGTTACGTCAATTTTTGAGTAGAAGGTTACTATTGGCAACTCGAGCGAGGAGATCCAAAAAACATAAGAATAATTGGCGGATAAGCCGAACGGTGACCGTTAATCAATTTCCCTAAACGGCAAGAATAAACGAGAAACTTGAAGAGTTAAAGATCAATGATAGAACAGCCACAATCCTAGAAATTAGGAAAGTAACCACTAAAATAAATCTAATGAGGCGGTTTAAGGAGAAATGTGAAGGAATAAACAACACATTGTCACTAGATTCATGGTTAAATTCACCGATTTGAGAAAAAGGAATTCATATGTTATGGTGATTAATAACAAGCTAATGCCACAAAATGATTATGAAAAAAATATCAAAGAACATGCATGTACGAAAAGTAGGTGAACAAGCCAACGGGCACGAGGAATTCCCACGGGGAAAGTCTGCTAAAAAGTTTTGAATATCTATTTTATTTGTAGTATGAAATCAAACATTTTTTTCATAAAACCTACATTTGTCGGTACATGAGGGCGATGAAAATTTTACGAAACTCAAGAACATTAGAATTCATAAAAATGAGGAGTGGCGAGGCATTGATCGATTTTCTATAAACAAATAAAGACAAACACATAAGAAAAACAAAATTTGTTTGTCGATTTCACGATAAAAATAGATTTTCACGGCAAAGAAGACGGAAGTTTTACTAAAGGTAAAGAGTATCGGAAATTGAAAGAGGATCGATGTCAAAATGTGACACTTCAAAGTATAGTCTGAAGAGCAACTAGATTTTGAAAAATATCCCTATAAAGCAATGGAAGACACATAAGCGACCGAGTTGCTTCTTGTCTACAAACTATTTCTATTTATTTTGGACAGAAATAGGACAACTTGCTAGTTTGTTGAGCAAGTTGTCACTATTATTATTGTAAAATATTTAATTTTCCTAATTTTTATTCCGAGAAGTCATCTAGGATATTTTGTAAAACATTTGCTATAATCTTCACTCTTGGAAAGCATTTTTGTAGGGTCTACAGTGTTAAAATTATATAGATATCTTGATTGACTTGAAGGCTTTGGTTCGATTTTGAGTATCTTGGATCACCTTTTTCACGTCATATAGGATCCCTGTGATAAGCTATTTGGGTAGATGCCTCTCTCTTAAACATCATTATTATTTTCTTTTGTTTCATGTATCTATGTTTTAATTCTAAATGCGAATGTATAATGAGAGTATTACTATCGGACATGTTAATAGCCTGCTGTTTTCCTTCAGTCCTCATCTATTGTTTTCCTTGATTTAAGTTGTTCTTAATTTCTCCCTCTCTCGTTTGACCTCTATCTTCTGCTTCCCTTTTCAGTTAAAGGATTATTAAGTGCCCTTTATCTCAATCATACCATCTCGAAAACAATTTCCCAGAATCCCAAGGGTTATCTGCCTTTCCTTGTAGACATTTGACCTCTTGCGGCAAGTGATCTAGTTGTTAGCTTGACTTAGACTCCCATAGCCCGGTGGACAAGTATGTTTCCTCTATCTACCCTCCAGTGAAAATTTTCCCACCAAATCAACAAAATAAACCAAATTGCTTTAATAGCTAGCCTAGATCCTAGAGTTTGAAGTAGGTTTGTAGTTTACACCAGTATTCTTTATTTATAAAAAAATGAAAATCTCACAACTTAGGTGCCTAGGTGATAACATTGCGGCGACCATCTTGTAGAAATAACAGGTCCTCGGTCATAAAATTAGTCTTAAAGAAATCTCTTAAATCATCCTTTTACTTTAAAATTTTTTTTTATAGGTTGTGGGTATTGAAAAATTGTAATTAAGCTAATAAGTACGATATCACCGAGGTCTAACGGGATCCTAAACTGTTGTAATAGTAGATGACCCGGTGAATTTCTAAAAAAAGAAAAAACAAACGAGAAAATTTAGAGGTACAGAAATCTCATTGATAAGAGTCATTTCATTACCCGGTGAATTAGAAAGTATCTTGAACATTGATTTGATCTAAAATTTGAGCATTCATTATTTAAAAGTATGTCCCAGAAAATGATTTAAAAGCGTTGTTTTAGACCCTACTTTTATTTTGTTTTAATGCAAAACGAGAAATCTATTACGGTAGTTCTAAGAAAGTTGAATATCAGACCAAAGTTGAGGAAATAATGTTACTATTCTAAAAGATATTGATGAAGGTAATGAATTAGCTCATTTATTAACTGCAAATGAACCTGAACTTCCCAGACCCATGCCACGATAATTCGACTAAATATTCATCTCTTTATGTTGTCACATCATTCCTAAATCTATCTACTAGCTCATCTACGGATCCATTTATCCCAAAGAAATACTTCTACAACCCGAGGTATTGGTTCAACAGTCAACCTTCATCCACCATATCCATTAGTTCACCTTTTGATTTCTTAAAAACATCATCCTCATTTGACACTTCAAATACTATATTTAGTTCATCCATTGTCATTTCTGACACAACTCCAAGCAGTTCAACCTTACCTCTGGTCAAGCTAAGCTTCCAGCTATGGCTGCTAGATATACCCCCCTTGTCCTACTGCAACAACTTCATGATATGCCAAAGGCTATAAAAACACAATACCACTATTTGATGGCACTACTCAATATTCTTCAACAACATATTACTAAAATGACATACTTTTTTTAAATTTATGAAATTTATGATTCGGATGTTCAAATGAGATACATTTTTGCTCAAACTTTAACGGGGGCCGAGTTAAGAAATGATATAAATATTTAGCTGCGAGTAGTGTAACTAATTTAGGTATATTTTTTATTTTGTTTTTAAATAAATGGGAAAGAAAAATAAACCCTCAAATTTGTACCGAATTTGATAATTTAAAAGAGCTCCAAATAGATAGGTTCAAGATTATTTGCACTAGGTATAATAGTGCGGTAGTACCATGTTGTCACATCATTCCTAAATCCTACTACTAGCTCATCTCTGATCCATTTATCCCCAAAATACTTCTGCTTGAGGTGGATTCCAACAATCACTTCATCCACCATGTCCATTAGTTCACCTTTTGATTTCTTGAAAACATCTGTCCTCATTTCCAGAAACATGAAATACTATATTTAGTTCATCCATTGTCATTTCCAGCCTGACTCCAAAGCGGTTCTTACCTAGTCAAGCTAAGCACAAGCTTCTGCATTGCTAGATATACCCCCTTGTCCTACCACAACAACTTCATGATATGCCATGAAGGCTATAAAAACACAATACTGTTGTTGATGGCACTACTCAATATTCTTCTCAACAACATATTACTAAATGACATACTTTTTTAAATTTATGAAATTTGTAATTCGGATATTCAAAATGAGATACATTTGCTCAAACTTTAACGGGGGACGATTAAAGAAATGATACTAAATATTTAGCTACTGGTAGTGTAACTAATTTAGGTATATTTTTATTTTGTTTTTAAATAAATGGGAAAAGAAAAATAAACCCTTAATTTTTGTCTTCGAATTTGATAATTTAAAAAAGAGCTCCAAATGAATGGGTTCAAGATTCTTTACTAGGTATAATAGTGTCTACATAATCTATCATAACAATCATTCTCCTTGATATGACATGCTAAATTTCCTGATTTGATATAGATATGGCATAAAAATTAAGGAAAGAGATGTGAATGCCTTAGAAAAATGGCGGTACGTCAAGTGTGAAGTGAACATCCTAGCTAGAAAATCTAGACTTAGAAAATGAAAAGAAGAGTTACTATCGAAGAAGAAAATTCAAATTCGGACATAAAAAATGGATGTTATAGCTAAAACTTTAAAAATATTTATTGATAGATTAGATAATATGGAGAAGAAGACCTCGATTAGGATAACCAACAACAGATTAGAAATCACTTTGAAAAATATAGAATTGCGGAAAGGAAAAGAAACATCCTCGAACCAAACTATTAGGCCACATTCGAAGAGAACTATGCTAAAAGTTCTCGGAATAATAATTATAATGAGGGGGGGATACTATTAATATAATGAAATTGTTAATAATATGTATTTTTCTTAACTCGGGAAGATCGAGGGTACCGAACTTCAACGGCTTAAATTAGATTCTAGTGAATCCTTTGATTATAAGCAGGGTTATGATTATGAAATAAATGAAATACACAACAGTATAACCTTAGAAACAAGAGAAAAATAATGAGGCTTCTATAGCTTCCCATAATCAATATTAGAAAAAAGTAGAAGCCCCAAAACAAAAGTTATATAAAATTCTCCCAAGGGAAAATAAGCAAAACTCAAATCATTCCCAAAAAATTTCTAGTCCTAAGAAGGATCGAATTTCAGGTACTTGACATTACTAATGAAGTTGCTCGGTTACTAAGTATTCTAAAAAAATATCTTGCTACTAAAGCTTTTAACTACGCAAAAAAACAAATTTAGATCCCAAAAAACTTCTGTGAAGTCCTAAAATAACCAAATCCCTGTTGTTTCTTCTAAAGCCTCTCACCCAAAATTATAATTCGAAAGAACATCTGCTTCACAAAAAATCCACGAAAATAAATTTAGTATTAGAACTGTGAAACACAAACGAGAGAATCCTAAAATAATTGAAAATGAAAAAACAATTGTAGAAAAGAAAGACAAACCAACCCAAACTACGATTTACCAAAGAAAAATTAATTCAAATTGGTAACTCAACACACATTCAACATACGATCGGAAATTTCAAAACTTAAAATACCAATCCCTGCGAGTTTGAATTGGTAAAGAATGACTTGTATAAATAAACCATAAAAGCTGAAACATTGAATATGAATGATGGAGAAGAATCCATAAATCTAAATGATGATCAGCGAGTTGATTTTTTGGCCAGGATGTAAATGGAAAACATGCGGATATGGTACGATTTTCACTCCCTTCTATATCAGTTTAACCATTCATTATCAATTTCTACAAAACACGATACTAGATTGAGAACTGCCCATAACTTTATGCCAAAATCCATCATGGAAACTCTAAATCTAGAAATTACAAGGCCATACAAAGATTTGTTTCTTTTTGATTCCAATAAGATTAAATTCTTGGTTTAATTAATGATTTTTTTGTAACTCTGGTTCAATACTGACGAAAGTATATTAATGGACATCATAGTATTTGATATCCCACCAAAATATGGTATGCTATTTTCTTTCTCATGGGGAGCAAAGTTGCAAGGATCTCTACAACGTGGACATGTCTTATGCTACTATCCTGGGTTTTTTGGCCAACCTAAAAAATTATATAGAGAAACATTAATGAAATACATGGTTAGTGATCTTGAAAGATCTATAATCTAGCCAATTTACTCTACACCAATGACCTTGATTCTTTCATTCTTTGTAACTTTCTGTAACGAATGAAATCCAAAGTTTGAACTAGTAGATAGAAAAGAGAACCAAACAATGATAACATTTTTCATGAATCTCAATGGCATTTAGATTTTGATGCTTGGGTGAATAAGTTAGGAGCGGGGGTAGGATTATTGATAACAAATATGGAGACCAATCATTAAGAAGGTCATGCTTTCGGGTTTAATTTCAAATGTAAAGCAATATGAGTAAGTATGAAGCCCTTATCCTAGGACTCCAAATCATTAGGGAAACTCGGGAGGAAAAATAATTTTAATCATGGGAGATTCTAATTTGATCATTAAACAAGTAAATTGGGTTTATTCATTTTACAATCATAGTGGCAGGATATAGAGACAACTGTCATAGATTTAAGCGATGATTTATTGGAATGTAAGTTTGTTGTTATACCTAGAAAACAAAATATACAAGCTCATTGTCTTACAATTTTCTAGAACATGCAACTTACTATTCAACCTAATCACGGATATATTGTCGAATTCAAACATAGGCCAATAATTCAGAGGGATAATCTTAAGTATTGGCGGATTTTTTTCTCGGGATGACAGTTTACAAAGTTTATGAACAATGAAAGAGAAATTTTAGAGTGTATTATAGATACAAATTGTGGGTAAATCATGATTTGGATTGTGAAATAGATTCATAAATGACTTATATGTAAATAAAATAAATTTTGATAAACCCACTAGATTTATTCAGGCCGAAGCATAAATAGCTTAGAAAAAGTAGAGAGTGAAGAAATTGTTGAAGATGAATCAAATATAGTGAATCTTAAGGATAATTTTCTACCTAAAGGTTTAACTCCTTGGAGGATCCTTTTTGATAACTGATGTAGCTAGAAAACCAAAAATGGAGCCGAGTAAGATCTAACATAGAAAAGTGTGTATTGATAAGTCAAAATAAAGACAATCAAGCTTGTCCAAAATTTTACCTAACGAAAGAATGACCATAATTAGGCTTTTAAAGGAATATCAAGATGTGTTTGGCAGGTTATGAAGATTTAAAATCTTATTGGTAGATGATCCAAATATATTAATGTAAATTTGGGGAGAAAAATGTATTAAATTAGAATATTTAATAAATATTAAGAAATAAAAATATTGATTAAATTAGGATATTTAATAAATATTAGAGACGATTAGAAATCTAATATTGTTAGCGAAGATAGGACTCTAGAATAGGGTTGTGTCTTAAACTCTAAAATAGGAATAAAGTTAGTAGAATGGATAGAAGATAATTTATTAGCAATGGACACTTATTTTTTTTTCAGTGATCCATAACTAAAATAAGTTAGGACATAGAGCTATAAATAGGTTAGTCTCCTAATTTCAAATTGAGTAGAAGTTTATGTTTGCAAATCACGCAACTTTTTATGTAATTTGTTTTCCAATATCAATAAAATTATCGTATGCCGGGGACATACATGATAATGTGGTATCAAAGCCACTAATAATGCGAGATGACATGAATGGATATTTTGTATTATGCGGGGCTTTAAAATCTCTATGCCAATATTATTTAACGAGGTCGTTGCTAGAGCACAAAGTTAGGAACATAATAAGAGAAGATGCAAGCTAGATGGGAGCTACGTAAATTAGTGTAGAAGGTACGAAGCTAATCGATCTAAGTGGAGAACCAAGAGAAACGTTGAAGAGATGACGTACACTTTCGGTGTATTTTATGACATGTCTGAAAGAGGTAATATTATTAGTGTTGATCTTTAAGCGTATAAAGAAAATGTCTGTACACGCTAAATTTGGAATTAGATCACCTATAAAGTAGGTTAAATGATCATATACTATTTGATTAATCATCCATTAAGCGTCCCATACGGATTTTGTTTCTTAATTTCAGAATTGATGAATAGATGGATTTCCACCTGTTATCATACTGGGTGCTTGTTAAGGTCATGATGTATTGTGGTTTATCATAAACATCAAAACACAGAAATAGTTTGTATATGGATATGTTGTTACTTTGTGATGTAGAGGTATGCACATATGTTTTGTGGTCAGACTCTTCAGTATGCATCTCTCTTGACAGTTTATTTAGTATCCATGTTTGAAAATTCGTTCCTCAGTATATACGGATACGTTACTTCTATATCCACATAATTTTTTGAAGTAGGCATGTTTACCTCATACGATTTACTTTGCAGTGGTGGTGGTCAGCATTAGCTTAAAGGCGTAAATAGAGTTTGCTTTAAGAAGCTGCAATTTTATTTGGAGAGCTTTCAAAGTCGCCTTTGTTACTGGAGTCCATGAAATTTTTGTAATCTATAGGTTTATCTCCAAAAGCGACATATGTGGATGCACAGTATGACTTCTGATACATTTTCATACTGATAAATATATTGGTCATGCACGATTTTGAGAAAATCTATAACAAAATATGGACCTCATTTGATTATTATTGCGGAAGGAGGATGAAAAGGAGCTAATGAACCTACGGACACAAGTAAAACGATACAACCACACAGCTCAATGCTTGTACCGGCCATCATTTAGCGCTGGGTGCTTTACGGGGACATGGCACTGTGTGCTTGCAGGCCAAAGTAAATGAAAACATGACAACATTCATTTTTCAAGCATAGGCTTAGTAGGTAAGTGGACTTGATTGATGTACGTCTGAAATATTTTTAGTGAAACCGTGAGTCATTTATAATAGTGTGGAAGCCATCACGGTGGTGCATTGGGATGAGGTCGAACCACGGCGTAAAGCCAATGTAGTTGCATTGAATCATACCTTGCAGGCTATAACGACTTTGAAGACCATTGCGAGTGCGAGGGATTACACCGGTGCGATCATAGTGGCATTTTCGGTGTGTCTAGTAATTTTAAATGGTAATTTTTTTCAGTAATTGGTGGATTATATTATATAATGTGAAACTTTTTTGTAACTCAAAAGTAAAAAAAATTACGCAGTGACATTTCCCACAAACATGACGGTTGTGATATGTTAACACTTCTAAAGTACGAGACCTTGAATTGTCAAAGAAAACATTGGGGCATTAGTTAATCCTTACTCCCGTCCATATTGATAGTAAAAGAAAGCCACCATCACTTCAATCTTGAAACTTATTTTCTAGGGCTAAAAACAAAGGCTTTTGGAGTGATAAGGGATATATTTCATGTTATTTTTTTAGAAGCGTTGTAAGTTTTATAATTGAGGTTATAAGAATAAAATTGCATTTTTTTACTTTGGAGTAATAAGGATTTTGTAACAATTCTTGGAGTAATAAGGACTCTATTTGTAATTTTTTATATGGTGTAATAGTGATATTGTAACTCAGAAATTTTTACTTTGAGGGGGTAGAATTTTTTTTTAGAAGAAATTTTTAAGGCATTGTCAAATGTTGCAAAGGTCGTTGTAAACCTTTGAACGAGAAATTGACTAGAGCCAAGTGAAAAGCTTAGTCATTTTCTCCTTTTTTAAATGACTATCACAGTTAAGAATGACTCGATAGATCATTTTTTTGTGTGACGTATGTCTTTTTGCGTGGCATGTTTATGTGACGAGTTGCTCATTTTTTGTGCTTGATTCTTTTGGTGCATATGAAAAGTTCAAAACTTTTCGTCATCTTATTGAAAATGAAGTAAAGGAGAAGATTGACACTCTTAGAGGCCGACAATGTCGGGAGAATTCACTTCAAATGAATTCAAAAGGTATTGCATGGATAATGGCATAAAACGACATCTTGATGTCTACACTGCAACAAAATGGAGTAGTAGAACGGATTAATCGTACCTTGTTATTAGGAATAGGCGATCTCTATTTAACTTTCAAAAAATCTAAGTCCTTTATATTGAGCCAAAGAAATTAATACCACTTGTCTACTTGGCTTAGTCTCCCACAACTTCTTTAGATGAAATCACACCTTATGAAGCATGGGTTTGGCCAAACCTCGGGTAAAACATCTTAGAATTTTTGGATTAGTCTGTTATGCCTTAGTTCCGAAGGAAAAATGAACTAAGCTTGATGAACAAAGCTTGAAGTGCACAATGGATGGGTGATACAGAGTGAGAAAGGGTACCAACTTTTGTGAATGGGAAATTTATTGTAAGTAAAGATGTGATTTTTGATGAAAATGAGAATGCAAGAGTCTTTGAAGAATTTGAAAGCCTTCTACAAAAGTTAGAAACAAAAAGTGATAAAAGAAATGAAATTTACAAAGAGTAAAACAAATTCACAAAATTGGTATGTACTTGAGTTTTCCTTCATTTGAAAATGATTCATCCGGTCTGTGTTCTTCATCGGCATCATGCGGGTCTTCTAGCATTTCATCCAACTCTCCTAGCAGCAATAGTTCACCTAACAATGACTCTCAGCCCCCAAAACATATGAGTTGATCAACAAACATTAGTTTACGTCAACTGTCTTTTTTAATGATGGGGATTTTCACAATCTCAAACCGGTGAACTTGAATTGCAAAAATGGGCGGTTCAACTTTTTGAAGATGTAAAGCATAATGAACATAATAAAACGGGGAACAAGGGGATCACAAAGAAAGGAAGAAATTTTCCTTGATAGCAAATGAATTTTATTGAACCTTCTACTTATCGAAAGTAAAACATAAGAATGGAAACTGGGCTATGGTTGATGAATATCGATGGATTCAGAAGACAATAACACTTGGAGAAACTTGATGATTGTCCTAGGCATGTTAAACCATAGGATAAAAATGGGTTCACCACATTAAGTACAAGCAAAATGGTGATATCGACAAGTATAAAGCAAGACTTGTTGCTAAATGTTTTGCACGAGGAAAGGAAGGATATATTATGAGGAAACATTTGCTCCGTAGCTAAATGGAACATAATCAACTCACACTTTCCTTAGCGACTCAAAAAGGATGGAAAGTTCATCAAATGGATGTAAAAAGTGCTTTCCTCAACGATGATTTACGGAAGAAGTGTACATGACAAAACGCGAGGGTTTTGACATTAAAGGACGGGGAACATAAAGTACATAGCGATAAAGGATTTATATGGGTTAAAACAAGCTCTTTTTTGAGCTTGGTGTGCCAAAATGGATGAATACCTTCGAAAAGTTGGTTTTCAATGAAGTGAATCTTATGATACCTTATATGTACGTCAACGAGTAAAAATGCGAGTGATTTTGGTTATGTATGTAGATGATTTGATTATCACGGGGAAACGATGATGATCACATTGCACGGGTGAAAAAGGAGTTACATGCGAGGTTTTAAGATGGCTGATTTGGGACTCGCCACATTTACTATCTTGGAGTTGAAGTATTCCAACGTCCACATCATATTTTCATTTCTCGGAAATGCGTATGCGTGAGAAATTCTTCGACGAATTTGGAATGCGAGTTGCGAAACTGTTCTCACCACCATGGAACAAAACTTGAAACTTTCAAAATTTGAAGAGGGGGGGGGGGGGGGGCCAATGGTGGATAACACTACTTATAGACAGGCGATTGGTAGCTTACTATGCGGCAACTACTCGACTAGATCTTTCTTATGCCATCGGTATTCTTTCTGGTTATCAGGAACCATGGAAAGCCCTTTGGAATGTAGCTAAAGAGTTCTTCATTATATCCAAGGAACAAAATATTTTGGTCTTCTTTCTGAAAAAAGACTAAAATTTTGTGAGTAATTTTGAGAGGTCGACTTTCTTTAGCGGTATTGATGATAGGGAGTGTATAGGTTATTTAATGAAGATAGGAGTCGGCTCCAATTTCCTGAGTTGCAAGATGCAAGCTACGGTGGCCACTTCTTCCAAGCTGACCAGAGTACATTTCGATATGGGAAGTAGCATGTGAGATTGTTTGGTTACGTCACTTGGGAATTCCTCCAGTGAGAAGCTGCTCCGTTATTCATCGATAACAGGTCGGCAATAAAGCTTGCCAAGAATCTAGTTTTTCATTCAAAGACAAAGCATGTGGACACCAAGTATCATGATATCAGATCACTCATTGTAAAAGGATATTAGCCGATTTATTTTCCTTGGGAAGAGATCGGACCTCCGATATCTTCAGGAACCTCTAGGTAGAATAAAATTTACTAAGTTCGGAGATGAACTTGGTATATGGTGTAATGTATCTTTGGATCATAGGGGGGAATGTTGGATAGTCCAAATATATTAATGTAAAGTTAGGATAAAATGTTTATTAAATTAGAACATTTAATAAATATTAGAGAATAAAAATATTTATTAAATTAGGATATTTGATAAATATTAGAGACAATTAGAAATAGAATATTGTTAGCAAAGATGGGACTCTAGAATAGAGTCGTATCTTGGAAAAGCTGCAAATAGGAATAAAGTTAGTAGAATGGATAGAAGATCATTTGTTGTAAATGGACACTTGTTGTTTTTTCAAGTGATCCATAACTAAAATAAGTTAGGACATAGAGCTTATAAATAGGTTGGTATCACAATTGCGAATTGAGTAGAATTTTATTTTTGTAAACTCCTACAACATTTTATGCTGTAATTTCTTTTACAATATCGAAATGAAATTATGTGTCGGGGACATTTTTAACAAGTACTTATGATAAAAACATAATTTAACACAAAATTACAATTAAAGAAGATCAAAATCCATTCAAACAAAGTTGAGAAGGATTAACCTTCTACCATTACCTTTGATTGAAAAAGAAGTTAAAGAATTTATGATGCCCAGGATCATTGCACCAATCGAGATATTCGTGGGTTTCAAACTTAGTTCCTACGAGAAATAAAATGGGAGAAATTAAATTGTGTGTGGACTTTAGAAATCTTAACAAGAAATATATTTAAAGGATAATTACCCTTTATCTATAATGGACCATATTACAAAGGGTAGTAGGTTCTTGAGAATTTATTTGTTAGATGGTTTCGGGATAGAACCGGATCTGGATTCGGGAAGAAGACCAAGCTAAAACAACATTTACTACTCCTTGGGGCACTTTTATGTGTGTAGAAATTCCCTTTGGATTAATGAATACGAGGAGAAACCTTTCAAAGGGCTATGGACATAGATTTTGCAAAGGAAATACATGGAGTTCTTAGTTATTTACTTAGATGACATTACTGTGTTTTAAAGAAACGAGATAATAAAAACTTGGATCATTTGAGACAATTTTTCATTAAGTGTAGGAAATATGGCATCTCTTCAAATCCTAAAGAAAATCATTTTGGATTAGAGGAAGGTAAGTTACTTGGAAATATAATCTCAAAATAAGGAATTAGGATGAGTCCTAGCTTGAGATGAAAATTACGAACATCGGTCCAAAAGAGAAACATCGAAGAATTACAAGCTTTTCTAGGTAATATAAATTTTCTAAGAAGATTCATGTAATCTATAATTGTAATAATTAGGGAATTGAATAATATGCTCAAGAAAAGATTCGGTTATTAGATGGAATTTTGGGCTAAACGGTAATTTGACACTATACGCAATGTTCCATATACGGAAACGGCTCATGAATACGGCAAACATATTCACTTTTCAAAAACATTAACAATCGACAACCCGAACTATTCAGGAGAGATTGTTGTAGGGGCATTTCACGGGGTATTTCAACTTTACAATAAAGGATAATACCTAGAGGCTGTACGGCCCACCCCTAGCGACTTTGTCTATGAACTATGTCGAGGACTAATATTTCCAGAGGGTTGCTCGGCAAGCCAAGCACAACACATTTTTCAGATGGGTGTAGAAACTAATATAAACCTCTTGGATCCATTGAATGTAGTAATAATAAGCAAAATTCCAAAGAGGTATCAGAAACAATACGAATAGGTCGGGTTAAGCAGTTCATCTTTAGCTTGCCTTGAAAAGCTGCCCAGAATGAGGGACTGTAGGCAATCTCTAGTATGTAACGGTATTACAATAATTAATAAGACTTTAAATAGGTGAAATAGACATAAATACATGTCTTTAACTACATCAATAATTTATATAGCATTTTATGAACCAAGGTATGTGGGGAAAAGTGAAAGTTGAGGCCCTAAAACAGGTATAATCAAGTTCTGCATGCAAATAAGGTGGGAAAGTGGTTTTATATGATTTCTAGAGTTATTAGGGACTCAATATCAGAATTTCAACCAAAAAAAAATGCATTTTTCTATATTCCATGAGTTCCTCCTTCTTGGAAGCTAGTCCAAGAAAAACACCCAATCCCCATGACTTCGAAGATGCGAGAATTTACCCACAGAAGCTTAGGAAACGTGATTTTATGAATATATTAGTTTTAATATGATATAAAAATAATCAAATAATCTTGGGTTCATAACTTATGCAAAATAAGTAAGAAAAACGGAGATATTTACATGAAATAATCCTCGAATTGAGGGTCTTTGCAACACGAGGAGATGAACCGGAGAAAAATATTCGGCGTGATTGATAGGAGGATGAAGCTTATTTTTATTAATTTATGGATTTGTAACTGATATTTACGTGAAAAAAAAAGATCTATAATAGATTATAATTCCCCGGAAGGGCTCTTTATTTCACTCCCCACAGGGATTTTAGCAATACATGAAAATGTCGGGCCGGATACGGGATTTCTTGTAGCAGATACGAGAATGATTCGAGAATTTCTGAAGCAAAAAATTCATTATATTAATCAGATCATAAATATACATGGATTGGTTGGCCAATCCATGAATCACCCTTGATGCAAGGAGGCTTCCTTCACATCGGCGATACAACTCCAAAATGATGCCAAAAACCACCTTTTCTCGGCATGTAAATAACGAGATACGGGAAGGAAGCGCACATTATACCATCGGAAGAAAATATTTTCCTAATTCCAAGATTTTAAATGAAGCTCAAATCATTCAATACGATACTACGATGGATTAGAACCCTCCTCCGCGAAAATAAGTATTGAAATGCTTTAGATGCGAAAATATCTAAATCCCTTGCGCTTAAAAGGAAATCAAACTCTCAACGGGATCTGCATTACCGGTTGGAAGTATAGGGCTTGGCCAAATTCCGGATAGTGGATCAATGCAGCACATCCTCCTCCAAAGAGCTACTCTATGGAATGAGAGGATTCCTAAGCAGGGAAACCCTCTTCCTTTGGCTAACCGACCAGAGAACTCGAGTGTCTTAAGCAACCCAAAAATCATCACCGACCCTTGAGCCCTCTCCTTCCTTTTTATAAAAATGGGATGTGAAAAACCTAAACCACTTCAAATGCATTAGCCCAGCTACCCTGAATTCCCCTCGCTTTTAGAACCACGGCGATCCCACTGAGGAGTTCGATACAGGTCTTGTGATTTGGTCTGTTGACCAGTCAAAGATTTCTTAGCCTTGTTCATACACAAGTGGTTTTGTGCAACCAACTCATATTTAATCCTATTCACATTGAGCATGTATTTATTTTTAGATCTAAGGGTGTTGCATGTCCTTCGTTGGTCTATTATTCATAAACGGCAGAAAAATAAAACAAAATTCTAATGTTCTAATTAACTTAGCTAATTTAGGAACATTACGGTCCTCACTTCTCGTGTTGCTTGCCCTCAAGCCCTTTCTTCGAGAATGGGCGAAGATGTCTCCTCCTCCTCTTACTGACATCCCCATATGATGAACTCCTCTCTGAATAATGAGATGTTGTGTCAATAATGAATATCCATATTTCACATCCCAAGCATACGGAGTTAGCTAAATAGCTATCATCATGAAGCTTGATCAAATACTTGAGAAGGCAATAAGGTGTACTAGAGGCTCTCTTGAGGCATGGAATACGGGGTGTATTGGGAAATATCATCCCCCATGTGAGTTCTCCTTTCTCAGTCAATCATCACTAGAAGACGGTGTCTGTGACATGGCAACTCCATGAAAATGTTCCTCCACCTTGAGCTCCTGTAAAATAGGTGGGATGAAAATATGCACATGGTAGACAAGATGGCCTACCCCACACTATTCTCACTCTCACTTAAGATAAGTGTATGAAGTGCGAAAACTGATCTTGGGGTGCAAGGACATTGCCCTCAAGTGGCATCATGAGGATTAGATCTGCAAAAATCCCCCCTCCAACGTTGTAAAACTAGTCAGCCCAAAATGTCTCATATGTGATGGATATAAGAGTATCACCATGAGGTACTCCATCACACACATGGCTCACCTCAAAAAGAAACAAGTGCTTGGCTATGGTGGCCACAATTTCCCCCATGTTCCCATTAGAACATGTGCTACAGAAAATGTGGGAATCTCCTTCCCAAAAAGGACACACTCATCTCATGTGTCTCTTTCTCAATCATGCTCTCAAAAGACATAATGAAAATATCAGCAAAAGAAAACATGATCATCATCATAATGAGGGAAATACTGAAGGTTCTATGTGATGCAAGAGATTTCCAACAGTCCCCCAAATCCTCACAGTGCAGTCTTCTCAACTGCTTCTTAAGAAGAGTCTATCACAAATTGCCTCCTGTGACATGGTTAATCATATGAATTAGAATCCACATGTAAGGAAACATCTTTGCCCAAGGCCACATAATAGATGGCTGTCTCCATCATGCAATTTGGCCCAATGAAGTTCATGGAGCTCAATAAATAGCTTGCCCTCTTGTGTTGCAATGCACTGCCAAGAGATGGTAAGAGAATGCAAGCAAAAGCTCTCACCATATGTTGGAAGCAAGAAGATACATCGACTCATGAATGAATCCTCAATAATAGTTTGGAACACTCCCATGAAGGGGGGGAATGAACCAAGTGTTTCATGAAAGTCCTTCTCCTCCTGCTTGGAAACCCAAGTCAAGAAAAGCACACCACAGTAATAGATGTCTCCATCTACCACTTCATCTTCTTCACCTCCTCTTTGCTCACCAAGTGCATCGAATGAGAAGTGATCCTGGGAATACTCCATCAATAAATCCTAGCTCCAAAGTGACAACGTTTTTGGCCTATGCAAGTAGGCTCCCATCAACTCATAGCTCCAATCTTTGACATGCAGAATGTCAAAGGCATCTCCCATAATGCTGCTACATATGAGAAGTCCTTCCCATGAAGAAAGTCCTTCTTGAACATCTAAGGTCAAGGAGTAACCCCTTTACACTATGATAGTGCCCTCTTCTACTCCTGCAACATCATGAAAACTGTGAGAGAAAATCTGCCCTTTCTCTCTCAAGAACATCCCAAGCAACAAAATCCTTTGTTGCTTTCTCATACTTCCATCATCCCATCCATGTAGTGACAACATGGTGCTTGACATGAAAATTTTTATGCCAACACAATGTGCCCATACTCTTTTCTGATCCATGATGCAAGTATCCTACCACATACCCTTAAGAAGAGTGTGATGATCAAACTCTTCCAAGAGCAGCCAGTGCAACCAAGCCTCCTGCTGCCTGGTATCAAAAATCTGCAAGTGGCTTTCTAGCCTCTTGCTCTCCATCCTCCATCTTGGTACACCTCCCATGAGGGAAACCATCATCCCAAATCAGATTCCTGCACTCCATGGGATCTTGAAATGAAAGTTTCTCTTCATCACCACCTTTGTATAGCGTAATGTGACTCTGTTTCTCTAAATTAACAGCATGCAAAGATGTAGTCCCCCTCATATAATGGCTGAAATGAGCATAAATTAATCTTTAATCATACCTTGGTGAATAGAAGCAAAACTTCTTCTGCAGATGTGTGGTATTCCTCCATTTATGGACATGAAGGCTGCTCCTCCAAGGTTGTGACAGTGCTGGTACAAGTCTCCACCTTTTCAATCTCCTTGAGATCTTCTTCAATGCCCTTCATGATCTGAAAAGGGAGCAGGGAGATCTTCTCACCCATCATTCTTTCAAGTGGTGGAGCCATGCTCTGGTTTTTCTCTATATAGCTCTCCTTCTTTGTGAGGATAGGAAGTGCATGGATCTTCCTGTCCTTCTTGAAACCTTTTGCAGCTCTCACTGCAACTTCCTGCTTCTTGAAACCCTCTAGGAGTTTCATTTTCTTCCTCCTTCTTTCTTCTATCTAACCTCTTTGAAGAGGCTCTTCCTAGATCTGAAATATGATGAGCTAAAAATCATCTCCTTCAGCTTTCTTCTCTTTGGTTTTCTTCTTGCTTCTTCTAATATCTTGATCTCACAGGATGAGCCAGAGATCATGCTCTGATACCACTGTAATGTTCTAGATCTGAAACTGCTCATGAATCCGGCAATCATATTCCCTTTTTCAAAAACATTAAGAATCAACAACTGAACTATTCCGGAGATTGACTGTAGGGGAATTTACCAGGTATGTCACCTTTACAAGAAAGGATGAGACCCAGAGGCTATCTGGCCCACTAGCAAACTCTATCTATAGAACTATGTCAAGAGCTAATATTTCCAAGAGGGGTTGCTTAGCAAGCCAAGCCTGAAAAACACATTTTTCAAAGATGGGTGCTTCAGAAAATAATATAAACTCTTGGATCCCTTATATATGATAATATTAAACCCATTTCCAAGAGGATATCAGAAACAAATCTGAATAGGTGGGTTAAACAGTTCTCCCAAACCTAGCTTGCCTTGAAAACTGCCCAAATGAGGGACTGCAGCAATCTGGAAACTATATAATGGTCTTACACTGATGAATAAGCCTTAAAATAGGTGCAATATACAGAAATACATGTCTTTAACTACATCAATAATTTATACAACGTTTTATGAACCAACGTATGGGGAAAAGTGAGGATTTAGGCCCTGAAACGATTATAATCAGAGTTCTGCATGCAAATAAGGTGGGAATGTGGTTTTATCTGATGTATATGGTTATGAGGGACTCCCATGTCAAATTTCAGAAAACAAAAATGAGTTTTTCTATGTTAAATAGTTCCTCCTTCCCGACTAGTCAAGAAAAACACCAATCCCCATGACTTTGAAGATGCAGAATTTACTGAAGCTCAAGAAGCATGATTTTATGAAGATATTAGTTTTAATATGATATAAAAATCATAAAATAATCTTGGGTTCATAGCTTATGCAAAATAAGTAAGAAAAACAGAGATTTACATGAAATAATCCTCAAGATTGAGGTGCTGCAACACATGAGATGAACCAGAAAAATATTTAGCATGATTGATAGGAGGTTGAAGCTTATTTTTATTAAGTTACAGATATGCAACTGATATTTACATGAAAATAGAGATCTATAACAGATTATAATTCCCAAAGGGCTCTTTATTTCACTCCCCTTGGGGATTTCAACAATACATGAAAATGCCGGAGCAGATCTGAGTTTTACTACAGCAGATCTGCAGAATGATTTATAATTTCTGAAGAAAAAAATTCAGTAAATGAATCAGATCAGAAATAGACATGGATTGGTTGGACAATCCATGGACCACCCTTGATGCAAGGAGGCTTGCTTCACATCAGGGATCTAGCTCCAAAATGATGCCAAAAACCTTGCAACACTGCTCCTTCAGCAATAACACAGATTTTGGGAAGGAACTATGCAGTATACCATGAAGAAAACATTGGCATGATGCCAAGATCTGAAATGAAGCTCAAATCATTCAATACAGCTCTCCAGTGGATTAGAACCCTCCTCCACCGAAAAGAATTATTGAAATTCTTTAGATCTGAAAAGATATAAATCCCACTTGCTGCAACTTACAAAGGCAATCAAACCCTCAACAAGATCTACATTGCAGTTGGAAGTATAAGCTTGGCCAAATGCCGGATAGTGGATCAATGCAGCACATCCTCCTCCAAAGAGCTACTCTATGGAAGGAGAGAGGATTCCTAAACAGGAAACCCTCTTCCCTTTGGCTAACAAGCCAAGAGAACTCGAATTTCTCAAGAAACCACAAATCATCATCAACCCTTCCTTGAGACCTCTCCTTCCTTTTTATAAAAATGGGATGTGCAAAACCCTAAACCACTTCAAATGCATTAGCCCCTTTCACACTGAATTCCTCCTTCTAGAACTACGCTGATCACCTAGGAGGTTCAATGCACTTGGACTGTCGTGTGATTTGGTCCTGTTGACCCAGTCAAATAGCTTAGCCCTATTCATACACAAGTGGTTTTTATGCAACCATCTCATATTTACTCTTGTTCACATTGAGCATGTATTTATTTTAGATCTAAGGAGTGTTGCATGTCCTCCATTAGTCTATTATTCATAAACATGAAAAATAAAAAAAAAAATCTAATGTTCCAATTAGCTTAGCTAATTTAGGAACATTACACTATCAAACAAGCCTTAACTAAAACTCCAATCCTAATAAGTCCTGATTTTAAGAAATATTTCATGATTTTTTCATTTGCTTCAGAACACACCATTGGTGCAATTTTACTGCAGAAAAATGATCAAGGATTTGAACAACCCGTAGATTTTTTTATTAAATCCCTTAGAGATGCCTCTTTGAAGTAAAAAATTATGGAAAAAAAATCCCTAGCCTTGATTAATGCCATTAAAGACTTCAGATTTTATATTCTCTACTCACACATTATTGCCTACGTCCCAAATTCTGTAGTTAAAGACATTCTTACTCAGGATGGTCCTAATGGAAGAAGAGGTAAGTGGATTTCCACTATCTTGGAATATGACATATAGATTAAACCCACAAATCTCATTAAATATGAAGGATTAGCCAGACTTATGCATTGGGGATCTAAGTGTAATATTGTCAAAATGTCAGGAGTCTGGGAGTCTGGAGTAAGATAAACGTGCACTGTTCAGTTATAATTTGGGTGATGAACC
>CM076574.1:1420382339-1420402359 GCA_034641835.2 Pinus albicaulis | reverse complement strand
CTTCATGAGGAATATTTTCAGATGGTGAAACACAAACTAAGACCATAAATAAAAGTCTCAAAAAATACAAAATCAATAATTGACAAAACGACACAGGTTTATGATGAAGATATAAAGCCTAGAGTCAACCAGGAATACTAAACGCAAGATAAAGAAGAATTTCAACATTGAGTTATTGAGTTAGCGGAGAAAGACTACAAAAATTCTTTTCTAAGAAATCATAATCGAAGCTTGCTTGAACAAATAAAATAAAGATAAGGAAAAAACACTACAGAAAAAACTAGAACAACTAGGTAACAAAGAAACATTGATCGGTTAAAAAGAGAATGACCAAATCCAAATCAATCAGGGAAGTTGTATAATGTTAAAACCCAAACCATGGAAAAGGTAACCAATACGGATCTACCATAAACCAGAATGATGCTTATATTGGAATTTATTAATTAAGAAATATCAGAAGTGATAGACAAATGTTATGGAGCTAAAATCAAGACACAAGATCGATGCATGCCTTATCACCATCCTAAATTTTAATCATATGAGTCATCCCATTGTTCAATGAACTGACCAACAACAAACCGCATTATGAATATAAATGACACTCTCCATGCATTCAAAAGAATCACAATCCCAAAATAAGTGGAGGTGAAAACAACACTTGACTTGGAAAAATGGGTAAGTTTTACATAAATCAAATTAGCATGCCCTGACCCTTTGACCATGTGACAGTTGATGTTATGAATATAATTTATATAAAAATGATAATAATAATAATAATGATGATTAATTAAATAATAATTAATATAGAAGAGACATGTCTTTAAGGACATGAGCATTCATGAAGTGGTGTCTGCCTAGGTATTTGAGCAGGCCCTCATTTGTAACAATCATATCTCATCTCACTTGTATTCAAACAATTCTTATATAAATATATTATTTGTCTTATGATGGACATTCTTATATTTCAGATACTTCGAATATTCTGTTGTGTATATGAATTTTGTTCGTTACATTTGTATCAAAGCATAAATGAATTTTATTCGTTACAGTTGGTCTCATCAACCATTATGTTAGATTTTGAAGCGTCTTAGGTGTTCTAGTCTCGAAAATTTGTGGAGAGGCTAAAACACATGAGTTCTCCAAAACCCATAAATCAATTTTGGAAATTTCACCTAGAGATGGCTCAATTAAATTAATTGACCATAATTAAAAAATTCTTAAGTCTAATTCAAGAAAAATGGTTAATTAATAGGAATTAATTGAGAAATGTGTGAATTATCTAGAAACTCACACTGGTCGACTTGGAGTTGATCTCAGCCATCAATTAAGTTTTAATCTTAGTCGTTGGAGTCCCAACTGTAAATTATAAAAGGAGGTCGATGGGAAGATGGAGAACACATCAGTGCAAATACTCAGTTGTCTAGGCAGTTTGAATTCCCAATTGCAGGAGTGATTCTGCAGTAGAGGTCAAGCCAGGAGGCGAGTAGCAAGTGGCAGGAGAGGTCAGCAATGATCCAGAGGAAGTTTTCCAGTCCTGAGGGATCAGAAAGAGGAGATCGAAATCTTTCTCTCGGAAGCAGCACAGGGACTGTGCAGTTGCTTCAGCAGAGCAGTTCGATTTGGCTAGAGGGATGGTCATTTTTAGTTCCAGAGGCCAGGAAGATTTTCCAGAGTGCCAAAAAAGCATCTTCCCAATCAGCAGCAAGCAAGACAGCTTGATTTGCAGGTGTTCTGGGCTGAACGTATAAGGGTCTGCGCTAGGCTGACGCAAGATCTGCACAGAGCTGGACAGCTTGCTTT
This sequence comes from Pinus albicaulis, assembly GCA_034641835.2. Lineage (NCBI taxonomy): Eukaryota > Viridiplantae > Streptophyta > Pinopsida > Pinales > Pinaceae > Pinus > Pinus albicaulis. The sequence goes on along the minus strand of CM076574.1, from coordinate 1,420,400,559 downwards.
TCAAAGGCAGTGAGGTGTCGGGATTATTCAAAGAGGGTAAAATCCCTCAATATATTTTTGTCAGTATTTCTCTTGGGTAGAATAGATGGAGGTTTGGCGGCATTTTAACCAGGTTAGAATTCACACTGCAAATAATAAAATAAATACTGTTGTAACCGGTTTTCCCACATTAGGTTTTTTTACGGGGACTTTTGTCCAAAATAACAATGTCATAATTTTTGTGTGCTAGTATTTCTCGGTCTTTGCATTTTTGCTTCCACGGCATTTTATTTAGTGAAGAAATTGTTGTTGAAATTTGGTTACCGAAGGACGGGTGGTTCCCTAAGGCTTTGATCTTTGGCCTAGGGAAAAGTGTCCAAAAGAATTTAATTTTTCTCCTAAAGTGACTTTATAAAGTTATAAAGTCAAATCTAATTTAAAAGTGACTTTAAGTGATAAAGTTACTAAGCCTAATTTTAAAGTGACTTTAATAAAGTCAATGCGAAATTAGAAAGGGAAAAATGACTTTGGAAATAAATGACTAAGTGGGTCTTTATTAAAGTGGGGTGAATTAAAAAATAGAAAGTGAGATTTAAATGAGCATTTAATCTCAGCCCTAGATCTAAAGCTATCTTAGCCATTGGATTTAGGGATTCCCCAAAAGTCACTTAGGGCTAGGTTAAAGGAGGAAAATGAGGAAAAAGGTCATTCATTCTTTCATGAGAAGATCGAGAGAAGGAGAGAAGGAGAGCAAAGGAGATTTATGGATAGTGAGGAGAAGGAGGAATGAACTTGGCACACAAACCGATGCAACATTTTACCAAGTCTGTACAACAAGGAGAGGCACAGATTTCGAAGCAGTGGGCACGAGTTTCAAGGCAAGCGGTATGTGATTTGGTATGTATTCCAAGGAGACGAATAGCAAGGTTTAGCACGGATTTCGAGGGTATGTTCTTGGGATTTTGACATGTTTTTCAAGGCAATCCGTACGGTGGATTGTTTTGTGCTTGTGCCGAAATTGAGCGAAAATTGTACGACGTCTTCTTTGTTTTTAACACGAAAATCAAGAAATCTATCTGACGACATTTGTTGTTGTTGTACGAGTTTTCGAGCGGTCCTTACGGCTTCATTTAATGCGTAAATTATGGGCACGAGGTCGAGGCTACATACGAGCGTTTTATTGTTGTTCTGTTTTATTATGTACACATTTTTCGAGGCGGTGGTTAAGCACGGAAAATGAGATAAGTTGTATTTATTGCTTGCTGAAATTTTTCTGAGTATTTCTCTCTCACTGTAAAAGCGTTTTCCAGAAATAAGAAGAGCTTTCAAACTGGTTTTCCCCAAGAGTTGTAGGGGGTTTTTCCAGGGTCACATTGACCAAAAATCGGTGTGTCTATTTTCTGTGTGTGGCTGATTTATTTTGCTGAGTTTTTTTCTACAATTTCCAGCATTTGAAAATTTCCAAAATTTGTGTTTTCAGAAAAAAATTTATTTTTCAGCTTGTTGAATGTATGGCTATGGGAATGGGCATTTAACTATATGGAGAAATAAGGAGAAACCAATGTTCCACCAAGACTCTAGTGCGGGAAGACGCGGGTGCGGGGAGACACACAGGGGGGACGTGTGGGAGTACCCTGAAATTTTAGGGAAATTTCGGGGGGGTGCGGGGAGTCATCGGGGTATATAATTTTTTAATTTTATATATATATATATATATATATATATATATATATATATATAATTCAAGTTCATATTCATTGTTAAATAATACTAAATACTAAATTTAAATTCATAATTGAAATGAATAATGACATACATTGATCCATCCTCATCATTCATTGAATCATTTTGATACATAGTACATAGTCATACACATTACAATGTACATCATTCATATGACATACTCAATATTCTAATTTCTAAATTCTAATATTCATCCATAATCAATGATCATTCAATAATGAAATCTCAAAATAGTAAAATACATTGAACCATGATTCCATATCATTCATCATTCATCATTCTACAATCTACAATGTACATTGATTTAAAAAATTAAAAATTAAAAATTAATTTCATCATTCATCGTTCTACTATTCTATAATTGAAATTGAAAGCAAATTGAAAACAATGAACATGTTAAAGTCTAAATAGTAAAAGTCTAGAAGTAGATAATATCATGATTCATAATAGATAAGTTTCAAACTCAAAAATAGTTAAGAGTCAAGAGTCTACGATCGAGGTCATCAAGCTCGAAAAGTAAATACTAAAAATGGATAATAACTCATGAGCACCGAAAATAAAATCAATATCAAGGACTCAATCTCAATGATTGGTCCTCGACATCCATCTCACTGCATGAAGTCATCGGGACCATCAATGGGAATGTCGGTATACGAGTCGAGAGTCACTCTCTTGAGTAACCAACGGAACTCCAACCAAACCATGCTCGCAACTCATCGGTCCATCCTCATCATCTATCACATGCACTATCCTCTAGATCCACGTCCCATCGTGTTGCCGGGTCCCTTCCGGTACTGCGGTGTCTTCCTATGTGCAAGACGTAGAGAACGCTGCACTCGCAACTAGCTTCTATGCTCTCCTAGAGAAAGTCTATTCCTCTTGATAGAGTGGATGAAGCTATGTGTGGACCAATTCCCTCTCTTTACGCAAAGGAACTAGCAATACGAGACAATAAGCGAATAGCAAGTTGTTGGATATCACGAGACATCATCCCCATGCATGGTCCACCAGCAATGGGGTCGATTTGGCCTAAATCATTGCGATCTTCCCTTGCATCATGCTTGTTGAAGGGACCACTAAGACTTGCAAATTGCATCCATTGTCTCTCGATTGTTTTCCCTTCTTCGAACTATACATCTTTGTAATGGCGAGCTCGAAAATCCCTTTTTGACCTCGGGATCTTCAATGGGAAGAAATTCTACAGGTCCTTGGCACATACCATTTTGGGTTGAGAGCATATCGTTTGCCATGTGCAAAGGTGTATTCATTCGATCCCACCTACTGCTCGAATAATGGGTCGAATCTGGGTCGTATAAAACTCTAAGGAAGGGTCTTTCTCACGAATGGCCAACCTTACTTGATCCAACATACTATCAAAAGTCTCATAGATTTCTCCAAGAGTAGGAGAATTTGTGTCGATGATAGCGAATGACCTCAACTACATGACATAAGAGTGACACCAAATAACCACGATCTGTCCACCAATCATTATCCAATATACTGAATCCTGATTTTCTTCCCCTTCCTCTGTCTTGGATTCGCCCATCTATTCCAATGCGGAGTCACAACCATGGCCTTTGCCAATGCCGTCGCACCTCCAACATCCTCTCTAATAAAAGAAAATAACTAGCATATATGGTATCGGTAGGCTTGAGGAATTCCTTCCTCGCATGAGACTCAGTACATGGCTAAAGAGGTGTGGTGATTGCAAATAAACATTTGCACATTTCTTGCAGTTGTCACCAAGTTAGATACCCACTCAATTTTGCCAATGTCTTTCAATGCATTATTGAGCGCATGCACACAAGGGGTCAGAAAATATGCTTGTATTTACTTTGAATCATTAGCCCTGTCGATCTACACATTCTGTCTTGCATCTGTCACAACTTTGTACCACATTTGTAGAGCCAACCTCCTTTATAGCATCACGAAGAAACTCAAATTGGAACGTTGCATCTTTGCGCTTTCCAAAACAATCAATAGCTCTAAGAAAGAAAGGCCCATCTCGGCAAGTAACTATGATGTTGATAAGTGGACGCTTGGCAATGTCTGTCCACCCATCCATAACAATAGAACAACCTTCCATTACCCATGTTTGCCTCGAGTTTTTCTTTTTTGCACATTAATATTGCTCACTTGCCTTTCTAATATCATTGTCCTCAACTTATGTTCACCGGGGGGCACATATGAGGGTCCTGTTGTCTGCAATTTCCTTGACTCATCGCCTTGTAGTAAGGAGAACGACTAACATGGAAAGGAATGCTATTGGCAAAAAGAAATTTGCCAATGGCATCATCTGTATCATCACGGTTCAACTTACTATACATCCTCGTAAGAGTTGGTCCCACTTTGCACAAGAACGGGGAACTCTTAGTCCCAATAGGAGATGGTGGAGGCATATTGATATTTTTCCTATCTTTTTAAACTTCTTTTTGGAGCTTGTGGCTTCATCAAAATTTTGTTGAGCTTCGTCCATGAATTTTCTACTTGCAAAGGTGCCCTTTGCATCTGCTGCCATTTGCATCCTCAAGAGCTTCGATTTTTGCAATATGGTTAATTTTGTGCATATGTTAACCCCTTTGCCACCTACACCCAAAAGATGCATCTTGATCAGAGCTATACTCGCTAAACCCAAGAATGACCACAAACATTGCATTTCCAATGGCGTGTCCCACCTCTTTGTTTCCCTGGTTTTGGTTGGGTTGAAGAGTCGGCCATTTTGCTAGCATATAACAAAAGAGGTTTCATTGGATTAAATGTCCCATTTGCATACTCTGCCAATGCCCTTGATGGGGTTGCACTTGCGGGTGATGGGGTTGTGGGTGTAAGAGTAGGCTGGATCTACGCCATGGTGATGGGTTTCATTAATTGCGAGATCCCAATGGACTTTCTCGTTTGAGGAGTGTATTCATCATCACTCTGTCGGTGTCACCGTGGTCACGCTCATACGTCTTCGATCGGTCATTTTACGATTTGTTGCTTGCTATGTTTTAATTTATTTTGCAAAATTTTTTTAGTTTTTTGTATTTACTTACTGCATGAAAGATTTTTTTTAAAAAAATTAAACTTTAAAAATTTAAATTTAATGGAACGAGGAATATACATTACGTTTTATAAAAATTTAAGTGTCAAATGATAAAAAATGATAAATCACATAAAAATACGGAGACCACATTACATTTTTAAATTTTGATTAAAAAAATTTTAAATTTAATTTTTAAATAGTAAATACACGAAAGCCGGTCGCGTTAGGTGGCAGAAGCTCTACGGCGGGTGAATAGACTATGGTGGCGGCTGCAGTTGACCGAGCGAGCTGCAATCGGTGGCGGCATCGTAGCTTAGCGCGGTCGAGCGATGGCCGGCACCGGTCGGGCGAGGCGGCGAGGCGAACACCACTCGGGCGAGCGGCGGAAGGAGCACCGGTCAGGCTGCAGTGACCAATTGGGAGGGCTGGCAGGGAGTTGCGATCGGGAGGGCCGGCGGGAGTTGCAGCTGCGGTCGGGCGACGGCCGAGCACCCGGTCGGGCGGGCGGCGAGGCGAACACCACTCGGGCGGGCGGCGAAAGGAGCACCGGTCGGACTACAATCGGGGCGAGCCCGGACGAGAGCGACGCGGGCACGTAACGAGCGAGAGACAGTGTGACTATCAGCTCGTGGCGGCTGGGTCGTCGCGGAGGCGGAGCACTGCCGGCTACTCACGGTGGAGCACAAGTCTTTGGAGCACACGGCGGGAGGAGCAAAAAGCGGCGAGCACAAGCTGGAGCAGATCGGAGTTCTTGAATGAGTCGATAGGTTGAATGGGTCGATAGGTTAGTTTTAGTTTAGGTTTTAATTTTTATTTTTTTTATTTTTTTTTAATACACATAATTTAAATTTTTTTTATTAGGCAAAGTTGAGGGTGCACGACTCCCCTAAAAAGGAGACGCCCGGAAGCTCATTTTTTAGGGGGGGGACGCCCTGAAGCTCATTTTTTTGGGAGTCGCGACTCCCCACACTGGGGAAACGCACCCCCATGCGACTCCCAAGACTCCCCCAAAAGGGTGCGTGGGAAACGCACCCCCAGTGAGACTCCCCGCGAGGGGTGCGAGGGGGTGCATGCACTCGACCCTGGGAGACACGACCCCGGTGGAACACCGGGAGAAACCGAAAACAAGGGTGGGAAACAGGGGAATTTCTACATGGTATCGAGCTATTTGTTGAAAGGCAGGTTTGGTACTGACAAGAAGAAAAAATTACGACGGGCGATTTTCACTCGGGGAAATTACGACAGACGGTTTTCACACAGAAAATTTTACCTTTACTACGGCGGTGTTATTTTTCGACTTATTTAGGACAGCAAGCATGTCTTTGGGCTTGAGGGTGGAGGATAGGTTGGATGGGCATAGTAACTACAATGTTTGGAAGGAAAGGGAGTACGGAGAGTATCTTTGAGAAGGAGAAGTCTAGGATATCATGGTGCCTAGCTACACCGATTTATTAATGTGCCTCTTGATGTTGTTCAGTTAGCGACCTTTAATAAAAACAATAACAAGGGTAAAAGACTAATTCTAGATGGAATCAAAGACCATTGCATTCCTCATGTGAGAGGAAAGAGATATGCTCATGAGATGTGGACAGCATTGACCAACCTCTACCAGAGTACCAATGAAAACAGGAAAATGGTCGTAAGAGAGAAGTTGTAGACCATTAAGATGGGTAAGACTGATAGTGCAGCTGGATATCTTACAAAGATTACTAATGTGAGAGATGCATTGGCAACAGTTGGAGAGGTCATTCCACCCACTGAGTTGGTGCGGATTGCAGTGAATGGCCTTCCCAGTTCATGGCTGAACTTTGCTGATGGGGTTTGTGCACGTGAGACCCTTCCCTCTTGGGAGAGGTTCTGGGATGATTGCATACAGACAGAAATCAGAAAGAGCCAGCTTGGGGCAGCCAAACCAATTGAGCAGGATGAGGATGTAGCACTATTGGCAGGAGGCAAGAAAGGCAAGGGAAAGAAGTAAGCTTCCACAAGTGTTGGTGGGGGCAAAGGCAAAGGTAAAGGTAAACAAGGGAACACGCAGAAGGACTATTCCAAGGTGAAGTGTTGGAATTGTCAGAAGATGGGACACTATGCAGTTGTGTGTCCGGAGAAGAAGAACAAGGGGAAGAACCAGAGCATGACAGCATTAACAGAGGTAGAGGACTTTATGGATATATTTGACCAGGAGTTTGGGTTCATTGCTTGTGAGTCCACTAGTGTAGGATCATCTACCACGGAGGTTGAGAGGGAGTGTGCATTTCACTCCACTAGCGGAGCATCTTCAGGTATCTGGTATGTTGACAGTGGGGCTTCACATCAGATGACAGGAGTCTGTGAGTACTTCTCAGAGCTTTTAGAGAGTGGCACTAATATAGAGGTAGTACTCGGAGATGACAGCGTTGTTAGAGCAGTCGGTGTGGGGACATTGACATTTGATAGGGAACCCAAACCTCCCTTGAAGGTGTCAGATGTTCTATATGTGCCAGGGATGAGGAAGAACCTCATATCCATCTCAGCATTGGAGGACAGAGGATATGAGATATTGTTCAGGAGAGGACAGGTGTTGATATATCCCAGGGGCGCTCCAGTTGATTCAGATAGAGTGATTGGTGTACGCCATGCAAAGGTGTACAAGTTTGCATTTAAACCCCTTTTTTCATTGAGCAGTAGTACTGGCAGCAGAGCTAGCAGTTCAGAGCTACATGAGATTTGGCACCGCGGGATGGGGAACATGTATCATGGAGCCTTGAGAACATTACGGGAGATCACTGCAGGTGTGCCAAATTTTAGTACTGATCACTATGATACATGAAGAGGATGTGCGATGGGAAATTTTTCCAAATCCCCTTTTCCCAATAGTGACAGCAGATCGACTAGGAGACTTGATTTGATTCATTCTGATGTGAGCGGTCGTATGTCTCATGTTTCCTTGAGTGGATATGAGTATTATTTATTATTCATTGATGATCACTCCAGGAGGACCTGGATTTATTTCTTGAAGACCAAGAGTCAGGTCTTCAAGCAGTTTCAGGAGTTCAGAGATCTTGTGGAGACTCAGACAGGTTGGAAGATCAAGTCCCTGAGGTCAGACAATGGAGGAGAGTACACCCTTGGTGATTTTGTTGATTATTGTGTGGAGGCAGGCATTAGGAGGGAGTTCACTATTCCTTACAAACCCCAGTAGAACGGGGTTGTGGAGAGGAAGAAAAGATCCATCGAAGGGGCTGCCAAATCCATGATACATGATCAGGGGTTACCATTTTTTTTTGTGGGAATAAGCCTGCAACACTGCTGTATATTTACAGAACAAGAGTCTGCATCGTGCCTTGGGGCATGTGACTCAGGAGGAGGAATTTTCTAGGAATAAGCCTGATGTTGGTCATATTCGTATCTTTGGGTGTATTTCATACTCCTACGTACCCAAGGAGAAGAGGACCAATATAGAGCCCACCACAGAGAAGGGTGTCTTTGTGGGCTATAGTGAGACCTCGAAGGCCTTTCGGATTTATATTCCCACACAGAGGAGAGTTGTTGTCAGGCAAGATTTTAAGTTCAAGGAGGATAGGGCTTTCAGGAGGTCACAGGAGATAGAGTATCTGGATCAGTCAGACCCTCAGGAGCAGCTGAGTCAGGCACAGGGATCCAGTGGGAAGGGATCAGGAGGATCCGGAGGTACATCGATTATGGTGTCAGGTCCATCAATGAGCAGTGGCTCACAAAGTCAGAGGGGTGGTGCTTCGGGCAGCATGCAGAGCAGTCTGCAGAGCAATTCACTAGGGAGTCCACTAATGGACAGTTCACACGGTACTTCGGCATCTACGAGCACAGTTTCAGGCATGGGAGGACAACACACGGACGGTCGGGGAGTTCGAGGCTCTTCGATGAGGAGGAGGAGTTTCATTCTCTAATGGGAGAAGTGTGCTCAGGGAAGAGGAAGCCCAAGTGGCTTTAGGACACCTTGAAAGAGGCCTCATTTGTTACTGGGCCTAAGAGGTCGGTCAGAGAGAGCAGACCACCTGAGAGGTTTTGTAGCTATATGAAAATGGCTGCCAACTTCCTTGACTCTGAGCCTTCTAGCTATGACGAGGCAGCTAGCCAGCAGGTCTGGAGAGAGGCCATTCAGGAGGAGTATTCTTCTATCATGAAGAATGATGTTTGGGAGGTGGTACGAGACACAGAAGGAAAATCCGTGGTTACTTCCGGATAGCTTTACAAGGTAAAGCATGTTGCGAATGGCGGCATTGAAAATTCAAAGCAACGTTTGTGGCTAGAGGGTTCTCCCCACGGTAGAGGTTGATTATGAGGAGACCTTCGCTCCCGTGGCTCCATATACTTCGATTCGCTCCATCATATCGATAGCAGCAAAGATGGGTTGGAAGATCCACCAGATAGATGTGAACACTGCATTTCTCAATGGCTTCATACAGGAGGAGGTGTACATCAAGTAGCCACAGGGCTTTGAGGTGCATGGGTAGGAGTCACATGTGTGCAGACTGAAGAAGGCCCTTTATGGCCTGAAACAAGCTCTCAGAGCTTGGTACTCTGGGATAGATACATACTTGCAGGAGATGGGTTTCATAAAGAGTGATGCAGATCCGAACCTTTTCTTTATTGTGATAGGTGAGGAACCTCTCATTTTGGTGCTGTATGTGGATGACTTGGTCATTACGGGTGCAGAGAGACTCATAGAGAGCTGCAAGAGAGATCTTGCGTCGGAGTTTGAGATGAAGGACATTGGTTTGATGCATTCCCTTGTTGGGTTTGGAGAATTGGCTTTGAGAGGAGGGGGCATTTCTTCTTTGGCGAGAAGTATATTGTGGACATCAACAGCGATTCCACATGGAGGATTGTAGACCCATGTCGACGGCGATGATCACCAACTGGGAAGAAGCACGCAGCAGTTAGGGATTGGTGGACCCACTGTATAGACGGTTGATTGGTTCCTTGATGTATTTGGTCAACACCAAACCAGATATATGTTTTGCAGTCAACACGATGAGCCAGTTCATGTGTGAGCCCAGGAGGGTGCACTAGGTTGCTGCAAAACAGTACTTGCAGGGGACAGTGGATTATGGTCTGGATTATAGGCAGGGGGATGGAGTGAGATTGGCAGGTTACACTGATTCTGATTGGGCAGGTTGTGCTTCTGATAGGAAGAGCACTTCAGGGTGTTGTTTTGGGTTGGGTTCGGCAGTGGTGTCGTGGTTCAGCCAGAAGCAGCAGTCAGTAGCATTGAGTTCAGCGGAAGCAGAGTATATGGCAGCCAGTCTAGCTAGTTGTGAGGCCATCTGGCTTCGCAAGATGTTGTTTGGCTTATTTGGTCAGCCGTTGAGACCTTCAGTGATTTACTGTGATAATCAGAGTTGCATTAAACTCACGGAGAATCCAGTATTTCATGACAGGTCAAAGCATGTCGGGATCAAATATCACTTCATCAGAGACTATGTTCAGAAAGGAGCTGTGAAGCTTGAGTATATTCCCACTGATGAGCAGGTTGCAGATATTCTTACCAAAGCCTTACCACGAGGCAAGCATGTCTACTTCAGAGACAAGATGGGTGTGGTGAGGAACACCTTCCTCGATAAGAGGGAGTGTTGAAATTTGGTACCGGAGGACAGGTGGTTCCCTAAGGCTTTGATCTTTGGCCTAGGGAAAAGTGTCTAAAAGAATTTAATTTTTCTCCTAAAGTGACTTTATAAAGTTATAAAGTCAAATCTAATTAAAAGTGACTTTAAGTGATAAAGTTACTAAAGTCTAATTTTAAAGTGGCTTTAATAAAGTCAATGTAAAATTAGAAAGGAAAAGTGACTTTGGAAATAAATGACTAAGTGGGTCTTTATTAAAGTGGGGTGAATTAAAAAATATAAAGTGAGATTTAAATGAGCATTTAATCTCAGCCCTAGATCTCAATCTATTTCAGCCATTGGATTTAGGGATTCTCCAAACTAATGCTTTGAGGACAGACAATCCTTGAAGAGGGAAACATTGTAACACCATCAATACATATATATATATGCACTGCCATGTAGACTTGTAATTATTTGATGATTATTACACACACACACATAAATACTAAATAGATAACATAGGGACCTTGGTACTCACTTATTTCGGATACTCAATTAATGAACAAGTTTGGGTCATTACATCTGAAAACTGCCGGAAAAAAGGGGACACTTCATACAGGACAGAAATAAAATGGAATATGATTTTGTGATCTGAAAATTCCCACAAGAGCAAGGGAGTTCAATATTAATTTGTTGTCAATGGTAGCTCTTATATTTAACAATTATCCTACCTGAAATGTTAAAGTGAGAAAACAGGTGTCAGTTTGCTGAAGCATCTATCTACACATTCTTTCATGTTCGCCTCCAAATAGAATCCATACAACTTGACTGAAATTTTTGTAACGAAAGGGATATTTTTACATGATGCACCACTTCCAGGCCTGGATGCAAACATACAAGATAGATTATTAGATAATATTAGACCGCATGAAAAAATTTCTGCATATAATACAAGGAGCCAACTGCCAGAGTTTATTTTTACAGAAGCATGTTTGCAGCCCGAACACAGCCCATCATAATACATACTAAGTTATGATGGTGCAAAAACAGTCTCACCATATGCAACAGTGGTCCAAGAAGATGCAGCTCTTAACCGAGAGGAAAATGAGTTCAGCTAATCAGATAAAAGTTCCTCCAACTCAGGATCAAGAGTTTGAAAGGTTGGTATCTCCTCTGAATTAACTTCATGATGTCCCTGTTTCTGGGAAGGTGTACTGTCATCAGAATCAACCATAAACTGATCTGAATTGATGGTAGCTATGGACTGATTTTCTGAATCAGACTCCACGGTTAGTCTGGCAATGTCTTGGTGCTGTTTATTTCTTGCTATGCTACTGTGTTTGAAAAGTGATTTAATATTTTCCTTGGCATTTGGTTTTTTGCATATACAAGCATAAGGGTATTCATGAAACCCACCCCTGCCAGGCCTCAGTTCATCAGGTTCCCCCATGAATCCTTTTTGACAAGCCCGCACCTTTTTGGCAAAGGTTTCCCAACTCATGTTATGTCTGTTCAAAAACAATGAACTAAGCTTTCTGGAATATGGACGGATCGTACGCTTGTGCCCAAAATACCGTCTGCAGTAACAGAAATATTTATGTCAATGTTTATTTACAAACACTATTTAGCAGGCAATAAAAGGTTATGCACAACCCATGTATAGCATAAACTAAATGTCAATACCTTCGTCCAGCCAAAATCCTTGCCATGTTGCCATTATTATTTGTAACGAACACATCACTCTGATCACATACAATATAGTCAAGAGCAGCCATACGAGAAGAATGCAAAGAAAATGGCTCTAACTCCATTCCATTTGAAAGAGTGTCTTTTGTGTAGAAGTTTGGAAAAAGGAGTTTTAATGGTCTTAATGTTTCTTCTCCTCCATAAACTTCTCCAGATGCCACATAGAGATACGAATCATTGCCAAAACCTAATGCCCGTAGCATTAAGCCCACTTCTTCAGGAGTTAAAGGGCATTTTCCATTTCGACGCTCCCGATCAGGGTCTGCTTCCTGGACAAGAAACGATTGGAAAGCTGTCAATAAATCCAAAACATAATCAGACAAAGGAGAAAAGAGAGTAATGTATTTTCATAACCCCTTAGTCTAGAGCAAGAAACCAGGGATCTAAACTTACAGACAATGTCTTCCATCTCTTACGGATTGCCCCCAATTCTCTTCGTTCCTTGTCTCCCCCACCATAGTAACACCTTGAGAATGCAAGCATATCAGGCTCGAACCTGCAATTAAATAAGTTGCGAGCATTGTAATTTAATAATTCCTTTTAAAAACTGCTAAAAAGTGTCTTTTCTTGCCCAGCCTTCAAATAACCTAATCTAGGGTCCAATAATACCCAAAAAAATAAAATTGTAATTGGCAGATGATAAATGATAAACTATATCATTGGGTATCGATAACTTCTAACTACTACAGAGATTTCTATAACTCAAAACAGTTTTATCCAAGCCTAAACTATGTTATGCATTTTTCAAGTTACCTCAAGTGAACTGCAAGGAATCGCCTGCTCTTCCTCCTCATTCTGTTGACCAAAATTTGTCCCATCTCCACAATAGGCTTGGTAAATTTCAATGCATGGTAATTCACTCTACAGCGTAACTTTTGCAAATCAGTTTCTAAATTATTTTCCAGCCTGTAATCAAACTTTGTCAACTGAACAACCTGCATCCAGAATTTTAAAACACATAGTTTAAAAACATGTGCAGAATAACATTGTTCACGAGCATCTATTGCTGGTTCATATGAAAATGAGTTACCTTAAACTAACAAGCATAGAACTCTATGTTGAATGCATTTGTGGAAAAGGTGTTGGCAAGCAAAACATCATATATTATCTTGTCTCATTTTTAGATTCAAAAGCTTTCACATGCAGCCTGCAGGTAAACTATAAAATTTACACACCAATACTTAGAAGTTAGTACTTTCAGAAGATGAACCCTCTTTAGAGTGCATGATCGCATTTCCATGCATATTCAAACATTCATTGCTGTTGTATATATAAATGAGTTGCCTCAGATTAACCATAGAACTTTACCTCAATAGGATTTGGGAAAAGGTCATAGCAAACCAGCATCTATTTAATATTAACTTTATTTCTTCACATCAACTTGTTGCATGAGCAGGGAAATTATAAGATTTGCACACACCATTATTTATTAATTTTTGAACTTGAGCCATCACTAGTCTGCAAGATCGTATTCTCATGCATGTTCAAAATGGAAGAAAATGGAGTTAAATAAGGGGCAAATACTGCAAAAACAATAACCCAGGGGGTATTATGAAATGTATCAGATGCCAATTATGAAAAAACCCTAGCTAAGGCTGAAGCATTTAACCAAAAATAAGAAAGAATAAACATAATAACAAACTTTGATGTTAAGAATAAGCAAGGCATTTATTATGATGGGATTCACTTCTCTTATATAGAGATCAAAAGACCAATTACTTGTCCACAACCCTTAAAAGCTAATAATAACTTAAGAGCCTATCGTTTACCCCAAGTTACTAAAGTGACTTATTTCAAAGGCAAGCCTTCTTTTTAACAGCCCCTCTTAAGGCTTAAAATCCTAACAAAATAAAATTTAATGAAATTAAACACATCTTGACAGAAAACAAATTATCAAAAGTAATCAGAACCAAACAGTCTTCAGAAGCTTCTTCTACGAGAAGAGTTCTTGGACCAGGTAGAGCTCCATCACGTTGCCTCAACCATCCCAGAGGTGTAGCTCCCAAGTTGAATCCCTGAGCTTCTAGATTCCACCTCCCCAAACTCCCAAACTAAGAATCTCTTGAATTATTGGACAACCATCCATGTTAAACTACATCCACAATGCTTTATTTGGTTATCTCATGACACTCATAAGAGTACAATTCCCAAGATCCACATGCTCCCGGACTATCTAGGGCCATCCATGCTGAGCTTTATCTACATTTTGATGCCTTCCTGCCTTCAAAGCTTAAAACTTAAAATGGGAAAAACACTATTTCTTGAGTAAGATCATCATCACTATCTACATCTGATCGAACTTCAACAACGACTATATTAGCTACATGTGGTATGTCCTTCAGTTTTCCCTGGAGAACATCATTGCCTCAAAATATACATTTCCAAGTTGTGAGACCCATTTTTCTTGCAATAATGACATTTACTGCTACAATTGTTCCTTGAATATGATGTAGTCTTAATACTTAGGGTTAAGGATAACCTTCTATATCACCTACAATTGTTTTCCTTTCTTCAGCTAAGAAAAGAGCAATCATATGTTCTAGAGATTGTGAAGACATTTAGCTTAGGGTAAAAATAACATGCGTTTAGAAGGCAAACTATTTAACAAGATGGCTTTGGCATCTTCTTCCTCCACCCATAGCTTTGACTTCTGCTAATTGTCTAATGAGAGATCTCAGATTGCTTTTGTGGTTAAACATATTGACTTTCAGTATATCTTGAATCTAAATAATTGTAGCTTCAAACTACTTTTGCTCCAAATAGTGAATTCAGATTATCTTAGATTACAATGAATGATTTTTCCAGATCTATATGATGTAACTCTGAATCTGAAAAGCCACAGCCAATATTGGGTTTCACTTTATATCTCTGCTCTGCCATTCCAGTATTTATTGGGTTCTGTAGGTGATTGCTCAGCTCTTTACTGTTCCCCGCCAGTTCTTATACATTAGTTGCATCTGGATTTTCACTTCCTAGGTATGGAAATTGTGACCAAGCATTTGGTGTTTCCATGCTTAACTTTCCAAAAAAAAAAAACATTGTTGTGGAAATATAAAGGCTGAGAATCCAATTAACAGCGGTAAACCCCAATGGTGGAAAAACTGTGAAAATTTCCTTGAAATGCAGCAACTGGAATTTATTCTTCTAACTGATTAATTATGCAGTTTTTTTTGTTACAGCAAAATAACGAATAAATCACACTGCATTTTCTTCAAAAAAAAATGTTGCGGAAAATAAACTGGAAACTGAGAAAATAGAGCGCACAAAATAAAATTGACACCAGTGTTTTTGGACAAATGTTCTCAGAAAAAACCAATGTGGGAAAACCAGTGCAGCAGATGACAGTTTTATTATTATTATTCAGCAGCAAAAATTCTGAGTACAAATCTGGATGCCAAACTGGCAATCCATTCCTGAGAAATCACTGGCAAAATTATTAAGGGAATTTTTCCTTTCTCCACAAGCAATCCGACAACAATTTTGCCACTCAAAATAGCTATCTAAGACCCCTTCGCAGGCCTCTGCGCAGTCCCTCACATACACTCCCGGATCTGCCTCTGATCAAGACGTCCTGCCTGCTGCTGCCTCAGGAAGTGATTCTTCGGCCCTCTGGAAAATTATCCCAGCCTCCGGCACCTGAATCGACCTCCTCTCCAACAAAATCCAACTGCCTCAGCCTCTCTCAGCTGACTCTTTTGAAACTGGAAACCTCCACCGGAATCTCTATTGTTGCTCCTCTGCCTCTGCTGCTGATATTTGGCTTGAATTATCTTCCCCGTTGAATCTCGACACTCTGGGACATTCGATCTGCATAGATCACCCACTCACTTGATGTGTCCATCTCCATCCCCATCATCCTGCTCTTATAATCTCTCGTTGGTGAACCAACGGCCATGATTAGATCCCCATCAACAACCAAGATCATCTCAACTCAATCCGTGTGAGTTTCTAGAGCATTCTCACATTTCTCAATTAATTCCCTTCAATTAATCGATTTTCCTACATTAGACTTGGGCATTTTTTAATTATCGATCAATTCATTTAGTTAAATTGCCTCTGGGTGTTTCTCCCAAAACCTTTTTTTGATTTTGGAGATCTTTTATTTCTTGGCCTCTGTGACAAAATTTGAGACTAGAACACTTGTCTGATGCTACAAAACTAACACTCCCTCTTTGCGAGGAAGGTGTTCTCTCTCCCATAACATCTTCCCATACGTTGTTGATGTCCGACTTCTGTGACAACCTGCCACTACCCATCAAGTCACTATGCATACTTTGATTCATCTGCCACTCTGTAGTTGAATCACCCTACATCTGCCTTGTTGTTGACATTGCACTGTACCACCTTGTACTGCTGCCAGCGTTGCTCTGTGCTGCAACTAATCTCATGCTGCTACAACTACTACAACAGAGAACTTTGAATCAACTATGTCCCCGTACTACAACTGTCTCTTGAGTCTCTCACTGCTACTAGCCTCTGCATTGTGTATTGAGTATCTATTTGTCTACGCCCTGACTGGTTTTATGCCCCTCAAGTAACTGATTGCAACTAATTCTGCAACTGTCCCTCAAGATATGACTATGCCATGCTAACACTAATTCATCTGCTACTAAAAATTGTGGGCCCCTATAGCAAGGGCGATGATCCATGAGAAGAGTATACTGCAAATGTTGCTCCGCTTCTATGGACCCTGCCCAAAACACTGCAACTTTGGTGACTAGAGTTCAATGTCACCCCACTTCTCTCCTGGACGTTTAGCTACATACAAGGTAAATTCGTCCTCTAACCTATTAGACAAATTATCGATTTTCATCGAAGTAGTTGCCTGCTCCTGCTTCTCTTTCTTGTCCTCCTTCTTCTTGGGACACTGGGTACTATAGTGACCAAATTCACCATATCTAAAGCACTTGATCTTCGACAGACCTTTATTTTTTTTTTCTTCCCCCTTTGAGTCTAGTCCTTGACTGGGACCTTTCTTTGGCATCCCTTTCAATGCACAGGCTACATTCTCCTTGTCCTTCACACTCTTCGGTCCTTTTTTACTGTTGACGTTGATATTGCTCTCAACCAAAGCAAGCCTCATATCTTCTTGTGTGAAATCAACCCACAATCGTTCCCAACCAGGTAGATTATCTCGTCCAGTGATACCTTGGACAAAGGTTACCCACTCCTAGGTGAAACCATTGAGAGTTGCACGCACTAGCTTACTCTCTTGAGGTACTTCTCCAACTGCTGCAAGCTCATCTCGGACATTCTGAATTCTAGTGAGATAAGGAGTGACCCCTTCACCCTTATGCATCTTGGTGGTCCTCAACTTCTCCTTCAAGAACATCTTCTGGTTCTCAAAAGGATTCTGGAAAAGCATAGCTACTGCATCCCACATTTCTTTGGTCATATTCTTGGTCGCTAAGTGTGAGATTATATGATCTCGAACTCCATCGATGATCAATCGCATTGCCTTGGCCATCTCCTTATTGTAATTCTCTAGTTGCTATGGGTTTGTAGGTATGGCTACAACTCTCTCTACATACATCTTTCGACCGTGTTCATCTAGCAGGAAAGACATTTTGGCTTTCCAAATACAATAGTTAGAGGCTCCATCTAGCCTATCCTAATATCGAAGACCTATTGAGGCCATTTAGTCAAAACTCAAAACTGGAAAATAAATAGGAATCTCCTCCCTTTGCTGCTTGGTTGTCTGCTCTGCTAGTGGCACTCCCTCCTAGAATGCACAGTTATGCATGTTGCTACTGCCTTCTGCTACTGGAAATCATGGATTTCCTCTAGGAAATTGAATTTGGAAAACCTCAAGGAACATCTGGAAACTCCTTTCGTGTGTGCTTTTCTCTTCCAATGAGCATTGATCTACAACTGCAAAAACTGTTGCAAAATCACTACGCCGCCCAGATCCGCTCAACGAAAATAATGAGCTTTTGTTAATTTTGGGCAACTAGGTCCAAACTCCATGTTGCACTACTCATATGACGATGGTCATATTTTTGTTGGATTCCTCTTTCGGAGAGGTGCAAGATTTATCGAAAGATATTCTTGATCGGATGAGCAGAACATTGATTTTGAATTTATTTTCCACATGTGCAAGGTTGGACAAATTTATCCCACATGCCTATGAGATGTGTCACACACCCTCATTGATGAATATACA